>JAPYZL010171381.1:0-29336 GCA_030522825.1 Platygaster orseoliae
TACTACTACTACTACTACTACTACTACTACTACTACTACTACTACTACTACTACTACTACTACTACTACTACTACTATTATTATTATTATTATTATTATATCTCCTCGTTTATCCCGCGAAATTTTCTTCCGATTTAACTGAGCGTGGAAAAGTGAAAAGTTTTTATCTGCTACCGCGAAGGAAATTTCCGTCCGGGAAAAGTTGATAATCATTCGCGTGCGATCAAATCTCTTTATTATGACTGATGTCGTTGAATAATCATTTCAATGAAGAAAAGCTGTACAGACATTTTTTTCATATCTAATTTATTATAACAATACCAAGTAATTTTTCATTATCGTTTTGATACTTGATTACCTAGAGTCTTACAATACTTTTTAACAACGATTCGCAGTTTTCTGTAACATTCTAATTTATAGCTCGGAAATTGCTCAACTCAATTACAATCATTTGAATGAAAAATAATAATAAAAAAACGAAAATTGTTAAGACATAGCATCTAGAAAGTCATTTGTAAGCTTGAAATGTAGGCGTGTGATGATTTTTCGTACTTTTTTTACTTGAGAAAAGTAGTAAAAACATTTATAGGCTGACCAAATCGCTGGACTAACCACTGAAGTTACGACCATATTATTATGCTGAGAGGAAATTTACAGCCTAACTTATTTTTCTATAGCTTTCTTTTAATCGCTGACGACGAAAAATCTTTACAATGTTGGATTTCAGATATATTTGGAAATTCAATACATGAATTTTGTGCAGTTGGACATTTTTTTCAACTGGTCTAGGCTCTGAGCGTTATTCTAAAAATCTAAAAAAAAAACTAGTTAACACTTGTGTTGCACAACAAATAAAGATGGAATTTATCAATTTTCAGAACCAAGATTATTCGAGAATTTTTCAAGTACGCTTAGAAAAATGTAATGAAATTGACATCAACTGAAATAAACAATTATTTTTCGATATTATTTGCAAAAAATGACATGTATTCTTCATCAATAACAATTCGAAAGGTCTCAAATTTTTCGAATTTAAAATATGCTTTCCTTATAATTTAAGAATTTGTTTGAGCCTAAAAAAACTCCATGTTTTATTTGATGAATGATAATACTACGTTTCCAGAATTTCATAAACAAGATAATTGATAATTCAACGATTTGCAAGTTGGAGAATTAATCAACTTGAAAAGAAATTCAAAAATCTGAAAATAATGCCTGAACAAAAAAAATCAATAAACAAGGATTCCACGTCACGATTTCTTTAATATTAAACTAGAAACTTGCAAACTTTTTTCAAACTTTCAGAAACATATTCCTGACACGTAAAAAAATTTACACAAGTTGAAAAATGCTTTTTACCGTACTTGTTAATTTTTTCATTTGCTCATCAAAAGAACAAATTAGCGTTGATACGCTTACAGTGTAGCTACCAGCTTGCCTTGTGCCGCATTTTCTCTTTTTTTCTCAAAAACAAGTTGTAAAGAGTTTTACGATCCGAGCGCTTCGCCCGTTGAACAAATAACGACATTCGTAAAGCGACACTATGAATAAGCAATCCCTAAAACGACGCATTAAAATCATCCTTAAAAGAGGGGGTCTAAAATTTACTAACGTTCAATCCGTTGCAATTCTTGATAAAAAGGCAATTACTACAGCAAAATTACATTTGCGAATTTCCCGACTTTTTTTACAAGGTTTTGTGAGTCCAAGTTGTGTTTGTTCTCCAAGGGAAATTAGTTTATGGGAGATGTCAGCTGATTTTTTGAAAAACTCCAAAAGAGCTTTAAAAAATCGATACAATCATTATTCAATCATTATTTAATCAAGAATTTTCAAAAGTTTCGCTGACACAATAAGCACATAATAAACATTTGGCTGGGAATATACAAAAAATGTAGAAAATTTTGCATGTTCAGACTTGGAAGTTTAGGTACCAAAAAAACTCAGAAATTAATGATTTCACAATACTGTAAAAAAATATGCATATCTTGTTGATAAACAGCTAAAAACTTTTCCTGCAATTAATATTTCATATTCGCGTTTGTTCATAATAACCAATAATTTTGTATATTATTGATTATGCATGATATTACTTGTTGTACTTTACATAAATCATCATCAAAGTATATAAAAATATCATCATTACACTATCGATAATGAACTGAACAAGCCGTAACATAACGCATTTTACTCTTTATTTATAGTTTCCCATGACCTTTCCCTTCATACTCATCTCGTCTATTCTCGTAGATACACTCTACAAATTTCATCTGATTTCAAGACGCAAAAAAATCAAGGCACAGCTTGAAATTCAAATATCACAACTCAAATTTAGATGACAATAAATTACTTTCAAGTGCCGGGCAGGTTTTAAATTACCAAGATTTATCGTAATCTATGGAAATTATTTCCAATTTAAGACGTATTCTCGTAATTGAAGTAGGTAATATTGAAATTTCAAGTCGTGCCTTGATTTTGTTGCATCTTAAGACAAGATTGACTTTTTAGAGTCTTGAATTAAGATGGTTCATCAAGAACTTGTGTAAATCATTCCTAATTCAAGACATCCCTAGTGATTTTGATTCTTGAAAAAAATGACAAAATTTTCATAAGACTCTAAAATTTTTTAATAACAATTTCATGTAACATAAACTTGAATATTTTTTTATAAAAAATTCATAATTTTTCCAAGTTTTTGTTTTCAAATAAATTTGATTAAAATAATTTGTTCTAAAACGAAAATTTGAGGAAAAAATACAATTTTATGAAGAAAAATGTTGTTTGTAAGGTTTTTTTAAGAATGAAAATCACTATGAATTATTGATGTTTGAATTTCCGGTGGTACCTCAATTGAGTTGGCGTCTTAAAATGAGATTGACATTTTGTATGGTGATAGGATTGTAGGGGAGGGAGGATGGTCGTGTGTCGTACCTGCAAAAGGCCATATTTGATTTCCATGTCGAGCATCTCGTATTCCTTGATGTAACAAGCACCAGAACGGTTTTGGTTTGCGTGGTGGGTTTGGGCGTTGTGATGCTGCTGATGCTGCTGCTGATGCTGCATGAGCGTCGCCGGTGACGCCAACATGTTGGCAGCCTTCTGTTCCTCGTAGGCCAGAACGTTCGACAAGGACGCCAACACCGGCTCCGAGACGAATGCCAACGTCTCCGGGCATTCCTCCACCGTGTGCATCACCTTCAACATTTTTTCGCATGCTGGTATCCCATATTTTCGTCTTGGTTCAAATCTCTTTAAATAAACTTTCCCTGGTGCTTCCCAGCAGCACAAGAGTTGCTGACACTCGTTGATCTTTGCCAAAAACTTTTTAGCTTTTTCTCGTGAGACAAGAAGAAAAAACAATAAGCAAAGAAAATGAGGCGAAACAATGGTATTTGAATGAAAGCTTTTCTCCACGGCGAAAAACTCGGGTGTTTTGCATAGAATAATAGTCTTGTATATTATGTGCAACAAGAATAGTAGAAAGGCAACTTTGTACTTGACCCAAATCGAGTTTCGCCCCATACTGCGTACATTCGATATTTCCTACTGTGTTTGCTATGCGATGTTCAGGAAAACAATAGACGAGTGGTAACAAGATCCAAGATGTGTGACAACTCCATGTTACAAACTTGTTTCATGGAGATTTTTTCAAAAGAGAAGAGCACATAACAAAATTACGCGATAAAATTTGTTATTCAAATCAAGGGCCTCTGGTAAACAGGAATACTCATGTTTCCTACGGTTTCTTCACTCTCCGTTTACGTTTATTTCACTTTCACAATCATACTTGAGTTTGCATATTTTTTTCAGATTTTGATTTTCATAAATAATGGCATCATTTTTATAAGAATCAGAAATTTCTTATAAGAATTACGTTTTTTATTGAGTCCAACTTATAAAAACGTTCCAAGAAAAATTTTTCAGCCTCGTATATTTCTTGTAAATTATGAAATTTTTATAACAAGTTGTACAATCTTATAAAGAAAAAAAATATCAATATAAACTATTTTATACAATCTTGAATGATTTTCAACATGATTCAAAAATACTCTGTGAAATTTGAACATTGCCGGAGTCTTAAAAGTTTGTTTTTTTTTAACCTCGAGAGTGTTTAATTACTTGTACAAATTTTGAGAAACAATAATTCATGTCAATTGATCATAATTATTTTTCTTTATGATTTCCGTAGATTTCGAAAGCCACTAAAAAATGGTAACAATAAATGCTATCCCGATATTTCGAACTTGTTAAAAAATAGTGAAAAATTGAATAAAGCTGAATTTCACTCATTACCATTGAAAAATGCTCGACTGCGAATCAGTGAAAAAGTGAAATTTCATTGATTTCGATTTAGGTAGCAGATTTGATAAATCAGTCGCATGTTCCTATACTAATTCACACTCGACAAATCATTAAGAAATAGAATATAGCTCTTTTTCACTGAAACTCGCTCTGAATATGTATTTTATCATTAGATGAATTTTACTGATTCGCAGAGAAAACTGCTTCACTGAATCAGTAGAACGCAGAAAAGTCGGAAAAATTCTCGCGACCCTTAATTTCACTGACTTATCACTCAACTTTTATAACTATTCCAAACAAAAATATATTGATTCCTTCAAATTAAGTCGAATTACATCTATTAATGGATAATAATTTATTATTGTAGGGAATTTTACTGTTCGATACTGAACGAATTAATAGCGTTTCATTGATTCGAATAAAGGATAAAAATGTCCTTTTTTGTAGTAACTTGAATTTTAATGAACATAATAAATGAAAAATGATGTTTTAGAATCTGAATATTTTTCGAGTCAACTTTTGAGAGTATGCGAAATTTGAACTTTTAAATCTGAAATAGTTAAATTTAACATTTTTTACCATCCGATCTCAAAATCGAACCCCAACTTTTCTGAGATCCTCCAAGAGACAAAAAAAAAAACTAAAAATGTCAGTAGGTACCTCAAAAAATTATTAAAAAAAAAAAAAAATCTAAATCCCTACTCCAATAATTAGCTGTAGTGGATTTATAATTTCTTTCCGTCTCTCGTACAAATGTCAATAAATTTTATCATAAGAAAAGCCCTCGAAGAAAGTAGTTTTCTCCAATTTGGAAAAGAAATAAAGGGGGAGAAGAGTTAATTGATTTCTCCGTTGGTTAAGTCGGGAAAATATGCTCGCTGCTGCTTCCCTTACTTGTAAATTCTTTGGATGGCGAAAATGCTCCAAATGACGAACGCCGTTGCGCAGGATTTCAGTCACGGCTTCTTTTCGCTTTGGCTTGTGAATTTTTTCCACCGAGCGCTTCTCGAATACAAATATAGACACTTCCTGCGGAATTGAAATAGAGACTTACGATCCTAATAAAATAATCAACATGAGATTTATCGCACTTCTGATTCCAAAAGAATTTCGCAAAATACTGGGTGTCCGGAAGTCGCCGTATAAGCGGAAAACCATGGATCCCTTATAAAATTCTAAGACGATTTTTCCTTTACCACTTTTTACAAAACTCTAAATTCAAAAAGTTATACAAGTTTGAAATTTAACCAATAAAGCACTTTTTCGAGGAGTGAGGATTAAAACCACGAACCAAACTTTACCCGAATTTTTCTCATATTTCTCCGAGTAAAAAAGTCCTTTGCCACTTTTCGCAAAACTCAAAATCAAAAAAGATATTCGAGTTTGAAATCTGAGAAATCTGATTGGTCGAACTTTGATTACGTTGAGAATTAGTGCATAGTTTAGTAAAAAATATTGAATATGAGTGTTATAAAAACAAGTGCAAAAAAATTAAATATAAAGAATAAAACATTTTCCTTGATTATTATATGATAATTTCAAATTGATTATCCCTGTGCATTAGATGTTGTTTCAATCATGATTATTGCTCATTAAAAATAATAGATGAGTATTAATCGTTGGGAAAAAAAATAAATGAAACAAAATGTTTATTAATGCTTTGCATGAAAGCGTGAAAGAAAGTAAAATTCAGCTCCGATTTGAAAAAGTAACAGTTTATTTAGCCAAGCTCGAGCTGAGAGAATTCTCATCCGATTATTATTTCGCAACGCAAAAACGTAATCAAATATCATACATCAAAGGAAACTGTGCAACTGAGTTTTCGAGCGTGATGAAAAGTTATAAAACTGCAATTTTTTCGTCAAACGCTAACGAAATTCTGTCCAGAATATTTCCTATCGCAGCAAAACTCGCGCCGAATAAAAATACACTCTGCTCGTACGATTGTGATTCTTGGCGAAAACACAATTATTCCTTGCAATTATTTTTCTCCGCGAAACTTGAAGCCTTTTCAGCGTCCTCCTCCTTTGTGTCATTTCTCTTCACGATTGTTATTCATTTTCAATGGCATACAAAACATGTCAGCAAGATTTATATTTTTCATATCAGAATAATATTTTTATATAATACCCACGACGTATTAATAAGAAAACTCGGGAAACAATGAAAAAAATTCTTAATCCAAGACTCTATCTAGAATGGAAAGTTCGTGTATATTAGTTTCAACATTTTCACCTGCAAATCACGAATACTGACTGCGAAGGAAATTGAAATTCAAGGTAAAATTTCGAGTCGGGATGTGTTTCGATCAAGCAATTTAACAGTTAGAAGCCAGAAGTAATAACTAGTTTGCGCAACTGTATAATTACTGTATTTTGTGCAGCAAGTATTAGACTACATTTATATACATATATGGTGACGCGATAATTGGGCATTTAATTGGGTTGCTTTATAAAGAGGGGCGAGAGCAGGTGGAAATGAGATGAGAATTGGGGGCAGTGATAAAAAGGCGCGATTACCTTGCCATCGCTCTTGCGGTATCCCTCGAGGATTCTCCAAACGTTTTCCGGACCAGCGGTCGCGGATTGCTTGCCGACCTCGAAACGGTTCCAGATCGGATTCGATTCCAGGGCGTTCGGCGCGTTACCGCTGCTTTTGAACTTTGCGAACATCTCGCGAGTCTCCTCCTCCTCCTTCTACACGTCAAATTTTAATTTCATCTCATTTTTCATACGCATTTCAACATTTCACCCTTGGCTAAAAAATTACCAAGCTACAATAAAATTTTGCTTTTTAATTAATCCAGTAATTTAGAATATAATAATTTCAGAAATAATTATCATATTGCAATGAAAAAAATTACATGTATGAATAAAAAACTCTTGGTTGATCATTCTTCACCAGCTAAATTAGTTCCATGGCAATCGCAAATATTGTTTTATTGTTCATTGAAAATCAAAGGCTATTAATATGAATTTTTTCCGCACAGTTTCTTCATTTCACAGTCGCGTTCATTTGCTGCTGTACATATATTGCCGAGTGTAAGCACATTTCGAAACAATCGAAAATTTTGCATAAAGCACAATATGATGCGATTGTAAAAAGAGATTCGAATATTGCATCTGTGCTACAATGCGGCAATTTTGCTTGAATCACAATCGAGTATTGCATATTTACGATGACGCGGCTTTGATAAAATTGCGCTCTCGAAAAGTGGGTCGATAAGCTGATTGTTTGAGGTTAAAAACTCAATTCTCTTATATTCGCATATTGTTGGAAAAAAGAGATAATTTTCTCTTTTTTTCATCTGCCTTTATGCCATAGATACTTTTTTCAATTTTCAATTACGATTTTCAATTTTACTGATAGTTTTTCAAACAACAGCAAGGATAACGTGTCTTTTTAGTATTTTTTCTTACAATTCCTGCTATTTGGGAGAGTATTACATTCTAGTTGCAAGTCTAAAGAAGTTTAGAACTTTTTCCAATACCTTTAGTTAGTGTCTTTCATATTTTTTTCACTATTAGTAACACAACTTGAGTTTTGAAAGTTTAAAATTCTTAAAATTCTTATTTTTTTTTTTTTTTGATTTTTGCGGAAACACTATCCCTGCAGATTTGCAGTATTTGATAGATTTCTCGAATTTTCGTTTTTTATGTTATTCAGTTTGAAAAATTGACTACCATCCTTGTTTTACAAAGTATTTTTAGCAAGACGTGATTTTTTCATTGTAAATACTTGTAAAATTCAGATTGAAATATGCGACTCGTGATTGTTTTCAAATGAAAAATGCCAAAAGATGTTGTTGTCGGTGTGAAAAACGAAAAAAAAAAAAAAAAAAAAAAACTCGCCGCACGTTGCAAAAATTGGTCGCCGGTAAATGCACTTTTGCCTGGGCTGAAAGCCTGCGCCGCGAAAGTTTCCCTTAGGAAACGAGGAGATACGTCGCAACATAAAGTATCGTTAGAAAAAATGAGGCCGAGCCACGGCCCTTCCCCGCAATTTGTCAAGCCAGCCCAACAAACGGATTAATAATTCACGCCGTCGAAAAAAACCCGCACGCGATGAAAAACGTTAAATTCAAGGGGCCGTAAAAATTCGGACGCCAAATTGTCTGATTCCCTTAGCAAAAGGAATAATTATTAAAAGTGGGAAAAAAGGGAGTGACTTTTATCAATAGAGTATTATTGAAAAAATCCTTTTCAAAGTAGGTCAACAGTTTTTGTCCAATACCCAGAAGCGACGGTTAATTAAAACTTGTTGTACCTACTGCTCAATCAGTGGCGTTAAATAAAACTCTAGAATTTTCATTTTTGTATCATAAAGATATATCCATCTTATATATTAGCCATTTTATTTGCATTCGTTTCCCCGTATAATGAAGATTTTTATACTTTTTATGACATTCAATCAATTGATGCCGGTATGATTTCGTGAAAGAATTATGATTTTATTATTCTTCTTTACCTCTGGAATTATATTTTGTTGATAATGAAGGTCACGTCTGAGTTTACAAGTCATAATCCAAAGATAGGTTAAAAGTTCCATAAACATTCAAAAAATTACAATCATGTGGAATTTTAACTTGGTTTAGAATTATTTTGTAGAGTTTTCTAGTATTTTTATAGATTCGACATAGCATTTACATAAATCGCTCTGTAAATTTCCAGAATTTTATGCTATCGTATTAAGAATTTCAACGATTTTGGGTGTTTGATTTTTCAGAAAACAGTTTCTTCTAGATACAGATTTCTAGTACGCTTCGTCTCTTTTTTGATATTTTTTTCAATTTTTATACAAATCCAACAATTTTCCAGTATTTTAATGGATATCTTTATAAAGTTCTAGAGTTATAATATAATTTAAATAGAACATACTATGTTCTAGGACTCCAAGTTTGATCGATTTCTCACAAAATTATGTCCATATACACAGTTTTTGAGTATTCATAAGTGTGTACAGTATTACTCACTTTTTTTTTATGTTTATGCAATTGTGAAGGACTGCTAGTTATTTTTACAAATTTTTAGCATTCTTGTGGATTTCTACAGAAATTTCTAGAATTTCATACTCTAGAATTCAAATTTAGATAAATTTTCAGTTTTTTCATGGATCGCTGTGAAAATAACATATGCGTAAATTAAAAGTCTCCGTTACAGATTTTTAGTATTGCTGTAATATTGCTCTTTATATATATATATATTGCAAGTCGATGTTCAAAAATTCAAGTTTTCTCGATATTCATTTTTTATTTGAATTTTCATAAACCAATAATTTCGTATAGGTATTTATATTAATTGTAGTATATTTTCAGTGTTTTTTCTGGTATTTTTATGAATTTCTATGTGGATTTTTTAAATTCAATTTTTTCCGTATTATTCACTGGATTGAAACAGGTTTTCAAGTTTTTCTTTTTGATAGACTGAAAATTGCTTTTCAGAGGCTTTAAGAAAATGACAATAGAAATTTATATGTATCTTGACGTCACACTCCCACTCTAGATTTTTTAAACCTCTGTATCTTCAGCAGTTCCCAATTTATTAATAAATAAAAAAATACGCTTCAATTTTTTTTCAGTTAATATCCAACAGGCGTATATTATGACAGAATTTTTTCGTCAAGTTTCTTACTTGTGCGTGTAATTACACTGAGCAAGAAGCCTAGTAATTTGTAATATAAATATTGGGAAAATAGTTATATATTTTAGGAAAATTTACAATATTATTTCAACTTTTCATATATCATAATATAACGTCAAATATCGCAATTATTATAAGTTGATAAATGGTAAAAAGTATGAAACAGTATTTTTTACGTTCCTAAATAATATTGCTCAATATACAAGATGTGGGAAATTAAAAGTTTTACTCTACTGCAGTATGTCAATGACTACAACACGAATATTTTGAATAATACAATACTGTTTACCAATGTAGTAAAATTTACTATATTTTACCTCAATTACTATATTTTTAGAGTAAAAAAGTACTAATGATAAAGTGTGAAATTCGAGTTGATAATGCGCAAAGTGGGAGAGAAAAGGTTTGGTGAAAAAAGAAGGAGCTGCGTAAACAGGGAGCCGCGGAAATGGCTTTCGGATGCGAGAGGCGCAAATTGAATCCCAGCTTCCCGACGGAAATACGATTCTTGATAGCGACGTTTCCTCTGCCGCGACGTCGCAAGGTCGGGGGGGATCGAAACGTCAATGAATGAAACTGCGCGATAATTGGCCGCGCGGGGCTCTCGGATGTCGCGGCCAATGGATAAGCCAACGTGGACATTTCACATCCAATGCTCACTTTATTTCCCGCTAAATCTATCTCCTATCCCTTTTTTCCTCTTTTTTATTCATTCTCAGCAGCCACTGAGATTTAATACGAAGCGAGGCGAGACAAAAAACGTCAATTCTCGTACACAATTCGACCGTTGACAATCATTAATTTCTCACGAGAATTTGTCGCTTTCAATATGTACAATTCACAGAGTTGTAAACATTTGAAAATAATCATCAGGACTTTTGTATTCTGATTATTTACCACCTTCTAATGTCGTGCCAAAAGTTGCAACTACTGCTTAATAATAACTATATTTCAGATTTATCATTAACTTTTTAAAAAATATAATACATTTCTGTATCGAAAAATATTGTGCAATAAATGTCATCCAACTTTTCATGTTGAGAACCGAGTAATTCAAACCCTGCCATTTCCCCTCAATAATATGTAATATAGTACATAAAAATATTCATTGCTTCTTCAGGTTATTCTAATTTCATTATATTTTTCTATGCATACTTGAAAAACTCATAAATGATTCTGATTTTGAAATTTTATTTTATTCAAACTCAAATAAAAGAGTTTTTTTACTAATAGTCTGATCCTATATCAGTTTAAGTAAACTGATAAATTTCCAAAAATATCGTAAAGATTTTTCGTCGATAGGAATTAAAAGAAAGCCACGAAAATAAATTGAAGCTGTACATTTGCTCTCGAATACAATGGTAATTTCAGTGGTTAATCCAGGGATTTGGTCAGCCCATAAATGCCTTACTACTTTTCTCAAATACAAAAAGTACGACCAATCAAACTATTATTTTTTTATAATTTATTTTTTTTTCGATTTTTTCCATTCGAGTTGAGAAAACTGTCAATTGTCGTGAAAATACGTGTAGATCAATACAAAATATATTACGAAAATATTTCAAAACTCTAGGTAAATGAATATCGAGACAATTATGAAAAATTACAAAAAGACGTCATTATTAAATGACGATCAGCACGAGAAATGCGGAAATATTCAACATTTTTTTGATTAACTATGCTCTTATTTTCAACGTGCGCTTTTCAATTAAAAAATACTCATTCACGTTATTATGATTTTTCTAAAATGAAAACTACAAAAATATTCTTCAGTTACGGAAAATAAAATTATTTTTTATACAACAATGCTTGTATCTAAAATTATAGTAGTTAAAGTGAAACAGTAATGTATGTACAATAAACAAATCGAATTAAAAAAATTTAGGCCTAAATCAAAAATGTTTTTTTCCTTTTTATTTAATTTTTTTGCACTTGATGTTATTATATTCATATTCAATATTTTTTTTTACTCAACTGTGCGCTAATTACACAAAATAATAAGAAATAATTATATTAAAGAAATGTTTAAAACATTCATCATTAAAATCGCCTCACATTCGATTGTTGTTTGTCAATTTTTCATACGAGTTGTTTCGTTGACGATGAAAACTTACAAGTATCGTAAAATCACGTCAAGTTATCATGATTATGACAATAATTTTTTAATACATTATAGATAAGCTTCGAATCTTATGTATTATGTTTTGAATTTTGAAAAATTCCAACAACAATGACAGTTGAGCATACATTATTAATCATTTCCGATAATTTGAAAAAATTTGTGCAGTACTCGCAGAAAGTGTTGATAAACTTTGTAAAACTACGAAAACCGCGTGATATCCTCGGAATTTTCTAAAAAAAAATTGACGTCAAATTCCTAACACAAATGTTTCTGATTTTTCAGCACTTTTGCAGACATAAATTTCCCATTTAAATCCGTTTCCAAAGAAGAATTCTCTCAAATTAGATTTTCGTAGGATACTTTTTAGTGAAGTTATTTTTGTTTGATTAAAATATTTCTCCGAAAAAATTGATGAAAGTAAAGGATCAAATTATTTCATTCAAATTTTACTATAAATAATTGCATATTAAAAATGAGAAACAATCTGTTGATAGAGTGCTTTTTTTTCTCGTTTTTTGCGAAATCTCCCTCTTGGGCGTACTAAAAAACAAAAAATTAAAAGTACGATAATTATATTATAATGCCATTATTACATGATTTATGATTATTTAAAATAATACTTTATTATCTCTATGAAATTTCACTCGAGTACTTCAAAGAATAGAATGTTTTTCGGAAAATAGACTACTCCCTATCATAAAATGCATTATTTTTTAAAAATCAAATGACGGTTTCAGTAAAAACGCATGTACACGTGAAACCCTGACTAAATGAATAAAAACACTTGTTAACTTGAATGGAAACGTATTAAGTTGTAATCCTATGAGTGAGCTTAATAAAAATCCTATGTTTGTTACGGTTTCTGCTAAAACTAAAAGTGGATTTAGCAGATCCGTTTCAGCGAAAATTTTGAAATGCACTTTCCTGCAAGTAGTAAAACAAGCGAGATTTGGTCAGACGCCCGCGCTGACTTGGCGCAAACTCAATTTCCCTCCTCATTAAAACGCGCTTATTTTGAAATCCCTCCACATTCCACATTCGAGGTGAAAAACGCCGAGGGCGAGATAAAATGAGATTTGCTGAAAGTTTGACAAGATCCGTGATGGATGCAGAGCGATCGCATGCTACTTTCTAATTTCGCGGAGGGGACGCAGCGTGAAACGCTCGTATCTTTCCTCAATTTGTATTTTTATTTACGGCAAATTTTTCGCTGATTTCGGCTCTTTCATTCCCACTATCCACACGTTAAAGTCAATTATTTCGTAAATTTTTTTTTATTACGAACTAAAATTTTCACACATCGAAATGAATTGTTAAACATTGGCAAAAATTGGTAATACCGATTTTTCAATGTTTATCAAGTTTTTAACGTTGACGAATCACACGAATATTGTTTTCTGAGATTTACCGAAAATAATGTAAAATCTTAAAAACACAAATTCGACCAAGCCCTTCATAACAGAGAATTTTCTAAACATGTTTATATACACTAAAAATTTTGATTCTTATAACAAATGGCAAAATTCTTTCAACAATTAGAAATTTCTTATAAGGTCGACCTTGAAAATTCAAATAAGAAAAAAACCAGTGACACTTAAATGAGACATGTTAAATTTTTTATAAAATACACAAGACTGGTACATTTGTTACAAACTGGAATTTTTATTAATCAAGTTTTTTGTACACATTTCTACAGGAAATAAAATTTGCTAAGAAAAGTTTTTATTACAAGAATCTTAAAAGTAGAACCTATTTTTAAAACGACGAATGTCTTGGCTGAATTAACTATTTTGAGGTCTTAAATCATTGATGGTAAATCTCAGAAAAAAAATGCTCGTGTGACTTTGGAAGGTTGTAAACATTTTCAAGATGAAAAAGAGGCGTTGCCTAATTTCACGACTGATGGTTGTTGTGAGTAAAAATTGAGGGAGGACCGTAGGAATGTGGGTCAAGCGTGAAACGAGATTTACGTAGATTAGCAGTTTTTAACACTCGGTGAATTCGAGCGAGAAGAAATTTCTAGCACTTTTCTACTTGGAAAATACTTGATGTAGCAGCGAAAATAAGGAAGGTAGGTAGCGGCGTTCGGTCGGAAACTCGAATTTCCCAGCTATTTTTCTCGCCAAATTAACCGGGATAAAAAAAGAAAAATCGCCCCAATTGGCGCGAGCCAAAAAAGAAAAAAATAACGCGACAAACGAGGCAACTTTTTCAATTAAGACCACACTTGGGTAAGTATGAGAAGAGAGGAAAAAGGAGTTTGCTACCATAATAATAAAAAAAAAACAACAGTTTGGTTTCTTTATGACAAGTTGGAGGTTGCAAGAAAAGTTAATTGTTAAATTAGCTGTTGGCTCCATTTTCCTCTCTCTCTCCCTACTCTAGTCTATTATGAAAAAAGACTTTTCATCATAATTTTATGATAACTCGCGTGTAACGCTAGCACGTGATTTCGAAGGGTTCAAACATCCGCGAAATTATAGAGATACTTGTTTATTATTAATAGTCGTTGACGAAAGTTGGAATATCAAAAATCAATGTTGAAAACAGTGATAAAACATGCGTATTCATGCAAGTTGTAAAAGTTGAAAGGACTTCGGGATTTTTAATTTTACTAATTAAAAAATAACAATAACCCTGGTTTAAAAATTATTCTTTCTTGAACACAACTCTAATCGATAAATTTTTGGCTAGGAAAACGTGAAAAATAAACACTTGAAAAAGTCTTTCAACTCAATGATTAGTAAAGAAAAATCAAAATCTACAAAAATCAAGATAAAAACTCATAACGATAACAAATAAAACTTTACGAATCATGCAAACTCTGAACAAATACTTACACGATCTATTATACTTGGAATTACATAGCAATTTATAATAATACCGCACGTCTAGAAAAATACAAGAAAATGTGACAAAAAATTATATAATTATTACAAAAATACGAGAATACAAGAAATATTGAAAACATGAGTAGCTGCAGTTTTCCCAGAAATCTATGAAATTACTTTAAATCGATCACATCATTTTGAATACTAGTGCATTGAATTCTCGGAGTTTGTATAGCAACTTACAGAAATGCTCAAAATCTATGAAAATATTTATAATTTTCTCAAAAATTTAGTAAACTCGAAATCATCGAGAGCTTATAGTCCGGAAAATCTCTATGAAAATATGTAATTAAACGAGAAAATTCTTCAAATTGTATGAATACTAAGAAAATATAATATAAAAAAAAATTTTAAAAAGTAATGGCAATCTGTATATATAAAAAAAAACACTGTTTTTTGAGGAATCAGTTCGAATACTCAAAATAATTAAAATTTTAAAAAACTATGAAATACTTGAAATCTGTGCAGATTTTTTTTGTTTTTATTTCTACAAGAATAATAAAACTTTTTCATTGAATATTAGAGAGAGAAATGGAAATATATGTGACCCGATCTGTGAAAACCTACCTAAGGACCAAAATCTCGATGTTGAGATTTTCACATATTAAAAATAGAGTACAGCATGATCTATCGATTGCGACCAATCTCGTTTTTATGCGATAAAAATTGAATTCTCGTCTCTTGTGTGTCCAGTGGTCCCTCGGGGATGGCCCACAATGCTTGATGCATTCACAGTCAGTCAGTCCCCTGTAGGCCCATTAAGCTCACGAATCAATGTAGAAAAGGAAAGAGCGAGGGATTGATCTTTTATGCAACGCAGGGCAAATCACTTTTTTTCCCCTTTGTTGTATAAAATATAGTACGACTTTTATTCCCTCGTGGGATTGTATGCCTCGGCTTCGCCTCGGCCTACGAACCTCCCTCTCGGAAATAAAAATATTGTGCCAGCGGTACGTAATGTACTATTATTTGCCTCTAGGCGAGAAACTTTGAACGCGTTTTTCTCGAAAAGATGTTTTGGTCCATAGGTAGGTTTTAACAGATCGGGTCACATATAATGATATCGGAGAATCCTTTAAGTTGTATAGACTAAAAAATTATGAAAATACTAAAAGTAAGAAAAAAGTAAAATTTCATTGCATTCAGTACCAACATAAAAAATGTGTGTCTCTGTGGTACAAAATTTGCATAATAATAAATTCCCGAAATGTAAGAAATTGATAAATAATTTAATAACTGATGAATTTGTTATTTCATGAGAATGAGAGTGGCATGAGACGAAGATATGATATTTTGGTGTAGCGTTGGGTGTTGGCCTTTAAGCCCAATAACAAGAAACAAAGTTTATCCCGTAATGATTTGATATTCCCTCGCGAAATAAAGCTGGATTAGCCGGGAAATGATTGGCCAAAGTTTTTGATACGCCAAGGAAACGTATATAGAGGGTTTTTTGGGGTTCTGGGGCGAAATAAATTGATGGCTGGAAAAGTTGGTTTGCGGGTGTCGTGGAAATAACAGGAAATAACAGCTGCTATTAATTATTATACTTGGGGGAAAGTGTAGTATAAATTTCAGTAGGCGACGAATCGCTTCGTAATTAAGGGTTGCTGGTGGACTACTACTGTTTTAATCGACGCGCCGGCATCTTTGCAGCAGCGCGGTCGTGACGAAACGCTAATGAGACGCTGCTGACGCGCTTTTTACGCGTTTTGATCGGGCTTTGATTAAAAGCCCCGAGGCGCACAGTTTTTACCCTGGTTTTACCGAGCTTTTTATAACGACAGATTCGCTTTTGCGGTTATTTCTATCACTCTTTTTCTGTTTATCTCTTTTATTCCCTGATGCTTATTCATTCTCAGTCCCAATTGCACAAATTTTCATTTATACTTTTTCCCTGCATTCATTTTTCAACTTTTACGTAATATTTTCCAAGTCCATAATTTTTTCTAGTATTCTCTACTTTCTCAACATATTTTCATTTTCATTTTTTTCAGACGTTTCCATTTAGTTTCACATTTCTCCGTATACTTCAAAAATATGTTAAATTGCAACATTAAAGGCAATGGCAAGAATGAACGATTCGCAATTTCCAATATTGAAAAATTAAAAATTTTGCGGTTTCAAGTATCGAGAAAATATTTCTTCAATTTGATAAAGTAATATTGCAAAAATAGGAATTCACTGTAGTTGAAAATTTATTGGGACAGATTGAGGTTTGTGGTTTGAATTGGTATTTTCGCCTTTTATATAAAAATATAGTGAAATATATAACGACTCATGAAAATAATGTAAATTTATTTTTGAAAAATATGTAAAATTTCAATATTATTGAAAAAGGAAAAAAGTACCGCAAAAAATTTCCATATTCCCTTGGGGTATGTTTATGTTTTGTAAATTAGTTTACTCGCCGTCCCTATCAATTATTAATATCAATTATTTATTTAGAAAAAAAAACAATAATAATATCCAAGGAGAAATTCGATAGAACAAAAAAATAGATAATAACAAATGCCTCATTGGCGATTAAAAAAAAACGAGATTTCGCGTCTGAAGCGTGGCAAATACGTTGGTTAATATTTCTTGTACTGAAAATTTACACAGATATCCACCAAAATATCTTAAGATCTCTTGAATAATACAGACACTGAAAATACACTTGTATATTGATGGAAATCTATGAAAGAACTGTGTTTTGAAAATTTTAATAAAAAAATCAGATTTAGAAAACTTGGAATTCCAGAACATCGATTTGCAGAAAAAACATATAGAGCAATCTACAGAAATACTAAAAATCTATAACGGGGACTAGAAATTTACGCAGATGTTATTTTTAGAGCGATCCATGAAAGAATTGAAAGCCTATCAAAAGTTGAATTCTAGAGTATGAAATTCTAGAAATTTAAAATTAAGTAAACGAACATTTCCCCACAATTCAATAAACACAAAAAAAAGCGAGTAACACTACACACTTATTAATACTCGAAAACTGTGTACATGGACCTAATTTTGTGAGAAATTTATTAAACTTACAATCCTAGAGCATTTCATTCTAAAACTTTATAAAGAAATTTATTAAAATACCAGAGAGTTGTTCGATTTGTATAAACAATAAAAAAAATATCAAAAAAGAGACGAAATGTACTAGAAATCTGTATAGAAGATACTGTTTTCTGAAAAATCAAACATCCAAAATCGTTGAAATTCTTAATACGATAGCATAAAATTCTGGAAATCTACAGAGGAATTTATAGAAATACTATGAATCTATAGAAATACTAAAAAACGCTACAAAATAATTCTAAACCAAGTTGAAATTCCACATGATTGAAATTTTTAAAAGTTTTATTCAACGTCAAAACTATTTTTGCATTATTACTTGGAAACTTAGATGTTGATAATGAACAAGAATATATTTGTGGAGGTTAATAAGAACGATAATAAAATTATGATTCTTTCACGAAACCATAATATCATAATTTGATAGAATGTCATAAAAAGTATAAAAATCTTCATTGTACGGGGAAACGGGCGCAAATAAAATGGCTAACGAGATTGATATCTTTATGATACAAGAAATTAAATTCATGAGTTTTATTTTACGTGATGACTCATTAAGCGGTGGAAATTTTAATAAATTGCCAACGAAACAGTAGGAAAAATATTCTCTCATCAATGTTAAAAGTCAGTCTTATTATTTTAAGGTGCAACAAAATTAAGGGACGACTTGAAATTAATTTTAAAGACGTTCCTTGCATTTTCTTCTTTTAAAAATAAGATTAAATTTTCAATGTTGTAAATATAATATGTACTTGTTTTCTTTGAAGAACCATTGAAATCTCATAGACTTGAAAGAATGAAAAGAAAAAGAAAGAAAGAAAGAAAATGGTGTTGAAAAAGCGATTCCGGCGCGACGACTGACTACTCACCTGTTGCCGAAAGTTGGCCGGGGCGATAACGCGGTATTCAACGTCCGCGGAATTCGTCGACGGGCATCTCGTTACATTCTAAACTCGAATCAGTCGAAAACCGCTGATAATACATTATCAGTGGTCATTGGCTGATTCGACGAGTTAATATTGCTTCATTGAAAACCCGCTGATTTTCACTGAAGATGAATCTCAATTGATTGAATATAATTAATTTTTTAATAGATTTTCACTGAAAACGAGAGTTGATTTAACTGATTGAATAAGCGCGATCTGGATAAATGAATTTTAATGAATGTTTAACCGCTGTTTCATCAGCTGAAAATAAACGATAAAAAACAAACAAACAAGTAGGACTGTTGAATCGTAACTGATTGAGTTGTTGTTGTAAAATGTATTACTGATTAACAACGCGCCAGCGAGCGAGCGAGCGACCGAGCGAGCGCGCGAGAGAGAGAGGCGATAATAATAATGATGATAATAATAATAATAATAATAATAATAATAATAATAATAATAATAATAATAATAATAATAATAATAATAACAACAACAATAATAACAAGAACAATAACAATAATAAGAATAATATGTGGGAAAAGAGGATAGGAGGAGGGTGCCGTGGCACGTCGCTCCCGAGACTGAGGTACTGAGGAGTCGAGGAGGAGCGGCGTGGGGTTGTAGCGACGATGAGAGAGCGACCTGGGGCGCCGCGCCGCGCCGCACGAGGAGGAAGAAGCGAGCGTGCGGCTGCGTGGCTTTTGGCCAGGGTATAGACATCCTCGCTGCCTGGGATACTCTACGGGGTGGCCCGCAAATACAGCATTCCAACTTGAAACCCATTCCCATCATCAGGGCTAACCTAAATATTTACCTCAATCACAGCTACTAACTATAGCCTTTTTTTAACTTTTTTATAACTCTGACTTGATCAACTGTGGTTAATAACCAAACCAAGTTAATTAAATTAAACTAAATTAAGCGACTTTTTATAACTTTGGCCCTTTTTTTAAAAAATGTACGTTTTGGCCACAAGTCCATAAAAATACACTGCAATTTATTTATTATAGGGAAAATAATAAACGAGAATCAAATACAGTCAGTCAGTATTTCTGTCAAGGCAGAAGGGGCAAGGGAGTTGAAATTAATCATCATTTCATGTAAAAATACAAAAACGAGAAAAATAATGCGTTTACCCAAAAATAACGAATTTCAAGAATGAAGTAATCAATCAAAATAGGTGAAAATAATGAAAAACGTACTTGTTAAAAACTAGAGGTTTCTGTAGATTCTTAAATTTGAATAGAATTCAGGAAAAAAGAAAAAATCGTTTTGAGAAATGGTTTTATCTTATTATTAGGAAATTTTTGACTCTGAAGCATCAGATTCTAGCAACTTGTAAAGCAATTCATCAAAAGACAAAAAAATGTATTAGAATTTTATAAAAAACTCTTTTAGACTGTCAAATTCTAAAAAATTCTCTAAACACTTGAAAAAGTATGGAAATATATTTAAATATATATATATAAAGTCTTGGATTAGTTCTATTAGTGGTACTACGACGTGTGCTTTCGTCCACTAAATGTTGGCGCCTTTTTACAAAGAATCACAATTATAAAATAGACTCAGTAATATGTTACTTAAAGTTTGACGAGGTTTCTCTGGTGGAATTTTTTGAATATTTGACTGTGTTGTTACACGAAAAAGATTTTTAACAAATATACTGACCAAGACTAAAGATGTACGCTGCGAATTGTAATTTTTCTTGAAAAAAGCTCAATTGGAGCCGAAACATAGAAACATGGGAATTTGAAATTTGAAAAAAAAAATGGAATTTCTTTAAAATCTTATCCCGTTTAGCTCCGAGGGATTACGAAGACATTTTGAATTATCAAACGACGGAGCACCAGAACATTCATTATCAAAAATATAAAAAAAACTGTAAAATATTCAAAACCTTCGTATATGCTATTTTCCCAGACATGTTTAAAAATACTGGAAATCTATTAAAATTATAACTCTAGAGCATCAAATTCTACGAATATTTGAAGCTATCTAGAAAAAAATTATAAATCTATATATATTATAATACGAGAAACTTGAAATCGTTGTAGATTTCAAAATCTGTATTTAAGTGAATTATAGAGTTTCAAGAAATCTAGCCAGGTGCAAAAAAGTACAACAAAATTATATGAAAAGCATAAAATACGGAAAGTTGGTAAAGTTACTGTTAAGAAAGTAAATGATGTTGATTTTTTTAGAGTACTTGATTAAAAATACTTGCATACTTTTCTTTCTCTCAACTATATTCCAGGAAAAACCAATCAACACATGGTCAATATATCGATGAAATACCTAGTGAAATTAAATCACAAGTAAAATGAAAATTTTCAAAATTTTAGAAATTGAAAACCAACTAGAAGCCAAATGCCACGTTTTGAGAGTTGCAGAGTTTTCCAACTCAAATCCATTTTCAAGTCTCGTACGTATTTTCCATTTTTTGCCCATTTCACCCTTTGACAAATTACGTGTAAATTGTCAATTTGTTGGAAATGGACCATCTTTATATTACATACATATTTTTTAAGACGCATAAATAGCATAAATGTAAAAATTTGATAACGTTCCTGAAAAAGTTGCTCTGAATTTTTCGCTGTGAATTTCAACAACTTGTGTAAAGGAGCTGATCATTTACATTTTGTAGAGTTATTAATTATTATCCTGTATAACTCAATTGACTTCTTGAAGTCAAGACTGTTGGTAAATCAAAAGCATCATGAAAATCAAAAGTAGCGATAAAAATAACCGATAGTGGGGAATTTTATTGGATCGTAAAGCTCGCGAGAGCTTTCCGCGTGACAATCAAGTTGGAACATGAATCGATAGAATCCACTGCAGAGAGAGAAAGAGATGCATCATGTAAAATAAACAATCGGCAGACAATTTCTATTGGATAAATAAACAATACTCGGAATTAATTGAGTGGAATAGATCATCATCCTGGCTTGGAATTTATATTTACTTGAATGTAATTTATTGATGATATATACATAATAAAACCATGTTCAATTTGCGTGCATTATTGGATTTACCCGGTTGATTATTATTACGTGAATTATATAAAACTTGCCAACTCGTTATACCTACGCCATGAACGTGAACGAATAACGAGCGGCTCAATAATCGCAACAGCAAACTTGCAATTAAAACAGAGCTTGGCAGAGTTCTCAAGTTTGGCTCCCAATATCATGGGATTTTAAAATCAAATACTTTCAACGAAACTTTTACTATTACTTTTTTTGTAATATTTTTTGTAGTAGAGTTTCGAAAAGAATTTACTTGAGAATTTTTCAAAATTTCTGAAATCGAAGGAGCTACGCGATATCGAAAAATATACGTAGTTGATGTTGAACTTTTATTACGCAATTAACAATTATTTCCGGTGAAGAAATACATTCAATTGATGCGTATAATATATTCGACAGTACGATTCGCTCAAACTTGATCATACGGTAGACATAAATTCCGATCTGTACGACAGCTTAATCGTTTATTGATTTCAATTGGAGATTTATATATGGTTGAAATGATTTTCAAAAAAGTGCCATTGAAAAATCTCGACCTCAAAGTAAATTTAGTTGGTAGCTTTTCTGGGAAATCCTCCATCGCCGTACTAGAAAATTTTTGATCAAGCTCCAAGTGCCTTTGAAGAAGAATCCTTTCAACGAAATCCATTTTCGTTGATCAAAAAAAGACTCTGAGTCAATTTATTATGTATAGAAATTGAATGATTCCACAACAGTCGAACGTCATGTAAAGTATTTACAATCTTTAAACACGGTTATTGATTGTATATTTTTCTCTTTCTAAAAGTAACATGAATTTCCTGAAAAATCGCGAGGTAACTTTTTATAAATATCAAACTCACAAACGAATTTTCGAAATGAATTATATAAGCTGAAGAGTTGAAAAGTTGAATAAAATAAATATTGAAAAATGGAGCGAGTTCAATCTTGAATCATGTTATACAATCCCTGATTAAAAAAAAATTTTTTCAAAGTGAATTAAAAACTTTCCAATTTGCTGAGTTGTCGTAATATTCTCTCATAATTTATTCAACGCACAAATTGGTTAGTAACGCTCGTGTTCGTTAGGTGGCTACGCCAAATTTTTTTCTCGAATCATCATTTTTAAATTCTCGTGCAGCTCCGACTAAGCAATTCGCATTTTAGTACGCGGTGCATAGGAATTTCCAATCAACATCCATTTCTTATAAAAATTCCGAATTTCATAAATTTATGAAACTCACGTGCTTTCTATCTGAAATAAAATTATTTTTAGAAACTCGAAGGAACTGGTTCAATTTTACTTTTATTACAGTACATCTCAAGTCACATATCAAAACTTTTTGATAAGTTCATGGTCATATGAAATTAATTATTTCATGACCACATATTACATGGATCAGTAAAGTTTTGGTGTTACCGATAGTTATGTGATATTTTTACAGACAATAATTAATTTTGCGATTTTACTCCTACAAAAAAATCAAGTTTAAAATCACTATATTTACATGAAAATCAGTATTTTCAGAAATGAACATACTGATTGAAATAATTTTTCTTCAATCGCTTTATTTTCGCCTCAAGATTAATTTCATACAATTTATATCGTTTATTTCATCACAGTTTCATAGTTACTGCAAATTGAAAAAATGGAAAATTATAATGCATGAACAATATAAAAAATGATATGAAAAGATTCTAGGCTATAGTGGAAAACGTTCCTTTTCTTCTAGTTTAACTTTTTTTCATTTAATTATGCTCTTTTGAAAATTCGCGATGTATTTCTAAACTAAGAGAAATTCAATCACACATTTGTTTTTCATGTATGTAAATTACAACAATATTCTTCAGTTATCTAAAAAAAGTTACAGGCTCCAGTGAAAAATGTTACGTTCTTTTTTATTAAATTCATGTTCAATATTTTTTCTTTTTTTATACAAGGCATGTGGTTATACATGATAATTCGTGTAGAAATAAATTAATTATGCGAAAATAAAAATAAGCAATATTCTCCACTGGAGCCAAGAGTTTTTTTGTCAATAATAATTATTCCTTTCATAAAATATGGAGCCAACGTTGCCGAAAATTAAACCAAATTGACTCCTTTTCAATTACATTTATTGACATCTTGGTCCAAGCTTTCGATTCCCTATGCTTCGAGTCCTCATCAGGTTAATTTACTTGCCTCTATTTACATAAAATTATCCTTTCATAATATAACAAAATCATTTTTTCAAAAACAAATCTTTTCTCGCCGTACAATATAATGAATCATTTCACCAAATCAAACAAAGAATTCCATCTAATCAAGTCCGCATGTCAATTGTACGACAGTAAATGTTACACCCATCTTGGATTGAAATATCCACGTCCACTTGAATTTTTTTTTTTTTCAAATCCATCAGGAATAGTCAAATCAAAGAATCTTACAATTATAACACACTATATACTTGTCAACTGTTTGAAGGTGTATAATATAAAATGACATTACTATCATGCAGTCTGAATTCATATACAAAAAAGATATCAATTATAAAATCCGAATTCTCTATTTCAAACCAAGACACTCTCAAAACCATATTTCAACGCTGATAAATTTATCAATCTTTCCGTATCAATCTGTCTATTTATTGTCGTCCCCTTATCATTCTTTATGTAAATCATCTCTGCAATCGTTCTCTTGAAATAATGACCTTCTCTTTTTTCATGTCAATTTCTTAATTTTACATGTAGATGACTGTTTATAAACATACTTGCGATGAATGAATTTTTGAATAGGCTGCTCTGAAGCAATAATGGTAGGGGAACTTGCTGGTATTTACTGATATGTATCATTAGTGATAAATTCGAAACTATTGAATAAGTAGTTGGTGTGTGCGTATGGCATGTTGCCTACGTAGGGAACACCCTGTATGGACCTGGGCTGCTGCTGGCGCAGGTAACTCGCACGGGGTAGGAGCAGTAGCTGCTGCCGCTGCTGCTGCTGCTGCTGTCAACCGACAGGCTGCATCAATATCCTCCTACGCGGAGGAGGCCTGCCCCTTTCCACTTCCACCCCTTCCTGCCCACCCCATTTCTCGTTTGCCTAATTCCCTGTTAGCCCCATATCTGGGTCAAGGTCGAGGACATCTCGGCCGTGACCAGATGGAGGAGCATCCGCAGGTACCAGACACGCGGCCACTCTTTCTCCCTCTCCCTCTCGCTCTCGCTCTCTCTTGCTCTCTCTCTCGCTCTCTCTCTCGCTCTCTCTCTCGCTCTCTCTCTCGAACGTGCGTATCATATTATTATCGTGTGTGTGTGTGTGTGTGTGTGTGTCACCCTCTCACTCTCTTCCGAGGAGGCACTTGTTCTTGTTATACTTGGAGGAGCTCTTTTTTTTCACACCAAAATAATGCACCTCATTGAGATGACGATTTTCCACTCTGACAAGTCCAACTTAATTCAACATGCAACGATTTATTCGAGTTTCGATTCATTTTCAATCATGAATGATTTCCACAGTGATTGATAGACTTCATTTAGGGCAATATTTGTGCCTTGATTTTGTTATTGCATATTAAAGTAAGATTCAATATTCAGAATGAGGCACTTGAGTCATATTTAAGAGAAGAGATTCCAAGTCTAAATGGTTTTTTAAAAAAAGTCTCGACGCGTATTAGGAACAACCAAGTCAAGGAAATGAAAAAAAAAGGGGGGAAACTGGTGAAATTCTGATGCTCTTGATTGATTTCGGAAACAATTCTACAGCGCCGAGTAGGAAACAATTTTTGCAGCGTGATGGCTTTTCATCCCTTTGAAAACATTGTCTCTCAATTATAAAAATACACAAGTGATGACAATTACGCTGTTCCACTTGTCAACTCAATCGATGCTTGGAAACTCAGTCAACGAAAAGAAAATAATTAATATCAATATAAAAGAATTTCACCTCGAATAATATACAAATGTTGAAATATTGCAAATCCGCATTTTTCCAATTCACACGATGCTGCTCCTGATTTTCCAATTTTATCATGATTAATTATTATTTAAATTATAAATATTGCGTTGACTCAACGATAATTTGATTTTTTTACATAAATAATAAAACCAAAAAACTTTACTCATTGACATCCAGAGAAATTGAAATGGAACAAATTCAATTGAATAGAATTCAGGGTTTTTCATTTTTTTAACTCGAAAATAACAGCAATCCTGGCCTCAGAGAAATTATTATTATGAATGTTTCGCTAAATAACGAAACAAAAAAGAATTCACGAAAATTTTCAACATCGAGGAGTTGGAAAAATCTATACATATAGCAAACTACAAATCAATTTTAAATCTAAAAGAATAATAAAAACTCAAAAACAATGTAAGTTTTCATATTTTAGCATCGAATTCTAGAAATGTGTAAAGTGAATCATAGAATTCCGCCAAGAAATCTATGAAATCTATTAAAAATACCAAATGAATGAATCTATCATGACATACAATGAATGAAAATAAATAAAATACTTATCGAATAAAAAAATATGTGAAAGTACCAAAAAATACCAAGAAATTGTATGAATAGTAGAAAATACGAAATACTTGTACAATACATTTCTTGTGATACTTGATGATTGTTCATCTAGATTTTTATCAGGATTTTTCAAATTTACTAATTCCCGAGTTTCAAAATATTATACATTTTCGAGTTCCGGTCTAAAATTTCTTATGCATACGTTATTCAATATATAATATGTACAACTAAATAATTACTGTGAGTTTCAAGTCACTGCGGCAGTAATTTTACCATTTCGTCTTGAGTATTTTTCATACTACCTCATCATTTCTAAAACTCAAAGAGTTTTCTCATATTATGAATGTAGAATATATGTTTATAAATTTTCAAGAAAATAACATCGAGACAAATTTTTCGAAAAACTTGTGTTGAAAATTTTTTCGGGTGCCTACTCCCTTGAATCGATTGCGTAAATTGGCAAGTTGCGTGGAAAAAAATCGATAATTATTTTTTGGTTGATCTACAGGATATGTAAATTTTTGATTTCGTATATGCATAGATATACTGAGCATACAAATGATGTCAAATAGTTAGAATTATGACGTGTCACTTTGTTGGACTTTTTAAAACAATGTGTTTCCGTTAATTTTTGAGATATAACGTACTAAAAGAAAAAGCGCGTGTCCAATATTTTTGTTAAACTAACGATATCAGCAGCACTAATATTAGTATACTTGTTCACTAGTGTGGAAAATTTGTTTTCAACGAGTTTTGAGAGTTGTAATAATCAGATGAGTTTTAAAAATTGTTGCACGTTAGTCAAGGACTATATTTTATTCAAAAATAATGTGTGGAAAAGTGGCCTTTTCTTTGAATAGGCGTTGAATAAAAAAAATTGATTCAAGTTTGCAGTTATATTGGCGTGGCGAATGCAATAAGTAAAATCACGGGACGAATTAGCTTAATAATATCTATGACTGTTGGTAATCAAATGGGCGGTGAAATTATCGATATTGATCTACTACTGGCAAATGGAGTTGAAAGTTGATATTGCAATCGACACGAAACGCGGTATTCGCAGCATTCCATTTTCTCCCCTCGCCGAAGGTTGTGAGTTAATTTTCCGCAACTAAAACTTTTCCTCGTTTCTCGCCCTTTCCGCCGTGATGCTGTCGAACAAGGACGGTTGCTGCTGCTGCTGCTGCAGCAGTCGTCTATTGGGTCCAATCTAGGGATGTTCGATACTATTGGCTTCTCTCTCTCGCTAAACGATAGCTATAATAAGCGAGAAAAGGACACAATGCGGTATCGAACATCCCTAGTCCAATCCTTGATTAATCACGCGCAAGCCTTTTCCAAAAGGCCACTTTCCAACTTTACATATTCCCAACAACAATCACGGAAAAACTCGTTTCCTCCCCGTTTTTACAGTCGCCAATTTTCCGCAAGGTGCAATTAGGAAAATCACAATAATGACCATCCAACTATCTGACTCGGAATTCTAAAAATTAATGTGAAAATACTTACATTTTCGAAATAAGCTAGGATATATATATAATAAAGAACAAGTGAATGAAAATTCTGCATATATTTATTTATTAAAAATGGATAACATTTTTTTTTTTAATTACACCAGATACATTGACAGAGTGAGGTTTTTGGGATTGAAACTCCTCTCGATGATGATATTTTTTTTGTTTAAAGAAATTTTAATACTGAAATTTCTACAACTCTACATTCAAACTTGAAATGTTTAAATTACGTAATTTTCATAATCTTGAAAATTGTGACTTTTATCTTGAAATTTGAGTTTAAAGAAGACAAAATAATCCTCTGTGAATAATAAAAATACTGGAGAATCCGTGTTTTTTAATAATTGCATTCGTTTTATATTCATATTATGTTATATTTAATACCTATAAGCAATAACTTTCATCTCCAAATTTTACAAATCGTGCAAGTTGAAAAATTTTTAATTAATAGATTAAAATGATTGAAAATCCGTATTTACAGCAAACTTTCAAAATGTAATATTGTTGTGTCATATTTTTTTGCCAAAGAAAGAACCCAATAAATATTGAAAACTGTATAATAACAAAAATTAAATTTTCTTTAATTTCGAATTTTCAGAACTTGTTAATTTCGAATGCAACAGTTTAATAAGTTTAATGCGAGTTGGAAAGCTTGGGAAAAAATAATCATGATTATTTGAGAAAATAAATGAAGAAAATTTTGAATACTCAAGTTTCAAGGATTTTTCATTTTCATTTTGAAAATTCAATATAATTTTTTAAAATGGACAACTTTGGAATTGCGGTTTTCTACTAATAATATGATTTTTTGTGGAGAGGTAAAAATTTGAGATTAATATGAAGACAAAATATATTCATCTGTGAATAATTAAAAAAATTGGACAATCCTTACATTCTTTGATTGCACACTTTGAACGTTCATTATTTACAGTGGCACCGAAAACAAATTTTTCTTTGAGGGGGGGGGGGGCAAAAAAATAGACATATATATATATATATATATATATATATATATATATATGTGACCCGATCTGTTAAAACCTACCTAAGGACCAAAACATCTTTTCGAGAAAAACGCGTTCAAAGTTTCTCGCCCAAAAGCAAATAAAAGATCTATCCTTCGCTCTTTCCTTTTCTACGTTCATTCAACCATAATAATGATTGAAGTATGCGTGAGCTTAATGGGCCTACAGGGGACTGACTGAGTGTGAATGCATCAAGCATTGTGGGCCATCCCCGAGGGACCACTGGACACACAAGAGACGAGAATTTTGGAGTGGTAAACAGAGAGAGAGACGATAGGGAAGGTCAAGTTGTCTCTTGGAAATAAAGTTATAAAAAACACTTATCCAGAGCTCAATTTTTATCGTATA
>JAPYZL010171390.1:0-13032 GCA_030522825.1 Platygaster orseoliae
ATAGTAATAGTATAATATTAAAACGAAGACTGAGTCCAATCTCCAGTGTTTGGCCATCACATTTCGTGAATGGCCAGTCCATGTACTATAAGGTTTATGAGCCATATACGTACGCAGCGTACTAGTAGCTCAATTTCCTTGCAGCGGAAGGTCCTGGAGTTAAACATATTCAAAAAAAAAAAAGCGGGAACTGTATCTCGTGAAGCCAAAGTATGAAGCCAAAGTAACAGCGAGATAGAAAGGCGCATGCGCGCGGGAACCGAGAACGTAGGCGATTAGTCAGCAGGTTCCAGCCTTCCAGCGCGCACTGCCATTGGAGTGAGGCGTAAATTTGTTGCCGCCCTCCTAATCATTTGGGAAAATAAAGGCCGTTCGAACTTGTCATGTTTTGCCCAACAAGTCAGTTCGACCGAATTTCACGATTTTTATAACGTAAAATTTCTGAAATATCACTTCACTGCAAAATGGGAGGATTCTTCTGATATAACTTATTTTTAGTTCAACGATTGAAAAATCATAAAGAATTATTCTTCAGTAAAGAATTTATTTTAGAAATCATTTATCATATATCAATGAAGGACTTCGGTGGAGACTCGCTACTTCCGGACCGCGGAATTGTTGAACTTTCCGGACCACGGATCGCTTAGCAAAATTAAATCTGCAGTTCCTACGTCATTTCGACATTAATGGGTGATGTTTGAAACTGTTTGTAATTTTTTCGATTTTATCGACTTTTTATGTTTATTTCTACTGGACAAGTAGTAATGTGCTAGTGCTCAATAAAACGAGTATTTTAACTATATGCTGTACATGAAAATTTCTATTTATTATTTTTCTTTTATGATTATACATAGAAAAACTATTTTCATTACTTTTTACACATTAAAAAAATTAAAAATGTACATTTCTTATGAATAATAAAAAAATTTTTTTAATGTTTTTTTAAAGAAAACTTCGGCCTGGAGTTGTTCCAAGTACCTATCTTCTATTAAAAAAAAGTAATAAAAAATATGTCTAAAATGGTCATTTACATTCATTCGCTGAATATAATACGTAATAATATTGTCAATTCTTACTTGAGATTTTTTACGCAGTAGTTCTTGCCAGTACACAGAAATACAATGACATCTGCCCCCCCCCCCCCCAAAAAAAATGTTTTTACACAAAAAACGAGGACCATCGGTATCGTAACCACGAAGAAAACGGTGATTTTTTTTACCTACTAGAATAAATAAATATTTTTCAACTATACGAAAAACTCCTCATAAAAAATGCGATGCATATTGGCGTATCACTCACTAGTCCTATGAAAATCGTGTTTATAACAAGAAAACGTTCCCCCGGGTACATAGTGGAATAAGTTTATATTTATTGTCTATTCCAAAAAACTATTATATCAACTCACGTTGTCTCAGTTGAGACTTACTCTAAGTCAAAATGGTCACTTTTGGTTCAGTTACACGACTTTTGCGAAAAAGAAAACATCTCAACAACATATCCTTATACTGATCGTTATGTACTTGCCACTTCTAAATAAACGACAGCTCGCTTTGAAGGTGCAACAACTCATTAGTCATTCGCATCTTTTCACTTCGAATAAAACCTTTACAACACTACTAATAAATAACTGTGCTCGAGCATTATGTAAATTATTTATTAATTTGATATATTCGGAAAAAGTTTCTGTTCTCTTCTAAGCGAAATAGCAACGTATAGGTTTTTTAATAGGCTCGAGCACTTGGAGAAAATATCAAGTTTTTTATCAATTCAAAAAAATAAACACATCACAATTTATAGTAATATACGTAACGCCCTCCATTAATATCCATCATTCTAGGAACCAAAAATATGCCGTACAAAGCATAAACGTCATCAACTACATTCGACCGTAGATGTTCTTTTGCTATAAAATATCAAGAAAAAAGAAGCTCTACGGTCAAATGTAGTTAACGACGTTTATGCTTTGTAAGGCAAATATGTTCTATATAAAAAAAAAATCCCAAAATATACTAAAAAGAAGCGTTTCTACCATAGACATTACAGTACATAGACGGCCAGTTCTCCCATAAGCCCCAGCAAACGCTTGTGGCGCATTCTCCAGTACTGAGCTTCAGTACCAACTCAGTGGTGAGTTAGTTAACTCACTTACTGGTGAGTACCGAGTCAGCGAGTTTGTAAACAAAACATGGTGGACCGTCAAGTTGTGTTATTTTTTATGCAAAATTAAAATAGTTCGCGTTATCGAAACGATCCCAGCTCGTTTCGCAACACTTTTGCAACGTTTTTCTTGAACCCACCGTTTTCGAGGTGTCAAAAGTTACAAGCTCTCTCTCTCTCGCACGCTACACGATTTTCGATCATATAGGTAATAAATATTCAATGAAAAACGTTAGGCTATTTATTTCACGAACGTAATTTATTGGTGATTTTTTATGTGCAGTCATTTCACGTTTTTCTGGGCTGTATATTAATAAAAAAAGTGCATATTGTCATTTATTCTCTCTCTCTCGCTTACTTTATATCCGTGTGCACTAACACATGAATTCATCGCTCAAGGCCTGACCTTAAAATTGAGAAATAATCGATTAGTACCTTCTAATATTTTTTCAGTTTTAGACATTTTTAGTTGGCCATGCGTGCGGCGGTGAGGACTAGCTCGCGTGCCGCTACTTTATAAAATTATGATTAAAACAAAATCGCGCAATGGTTATCATTTCGCTTCAAGGAATGGAATCTGCATACGAATTTATTTGTTATTAAGTATTAAATAAATGAGTTATTAGTTTTTTACTGCTCATTCCATAAATAACGCTCTCTTATTATGAGTGCAATTCATTTAAATAATATATTTTTTTTTTGTTATTCCTGTTATTCCTGGGTTAAAAACAAGAACCAAAATTACTCTTCCAATCAATTTTCTCAGCTTGATCATTTGTAATGATCTACGTGATAAAAATTTTTTTCTGGAAACCGGGATTGAAGCCCGTGACATACCAATTACACGTCAAATGCTCTATCTGTGCTAAGGTACCAGCTTTCGGACAAAAATTTTGGCACACGAAAAATTGCAAAGAATTTGTCAGGGAATATAGATAAAAGTGACAAGATTTTTCTGATATGTTTAGAGTTTCAGAAATAAACCAAAAATTCTAAAACAAAAATATTATTGATTTACAGATGTTAACTTCTTAGTCAAATCGATTGAGCTGAAACATTTTTTAAGCAATTATAATCTTATTTACCGACTTTGCTAAAAAATCATTTCAATGCAAGCACTCAAGCTGTTTATTTAAATAAAAAAAAAACACTCACTGAAGGAGAATTTGTGGTAACAATGGATTTTTCGGAGAACTACTCTTTTGATATCCAAGACGCAGTGCAATCGCAACAGTGGTCAAAAGAGCAAATGACCGTGCACGTCTACGTAATATTTATTACAGAAAAAATTGCACGGAAAAATTTGAAAATACAAATTTTCACTTCAAACTTCGGAGCAATTATATATTATTTTAAACTAATAAATTTAATTTTTGAAAAAATTAAAACATTAAATGCATCAGCAGCTTAATATATGACGTGTAAGATCCTTCCAAGAACTGTGTGTTTTCATTTTCCTAATGTGATGAACACATCTAAGCTAGCTCTTTTTTGAATCAGCTTATAGCTTCTTTTCAACTTGTAGCTCTTTAAAAACGAATCGCCAAAATTGATTCAGTGTTCTGACAAGCGCATACCCTAAAACCATAAAAATTTTTCATTTTTCAGCATTTTGTCGAATACTTACATTTTGAAACAATACTAATATGTGTAATAATATGATTGCATGAAATTATTTATTGAGAACAATTATTTTTTCAATTATTGTTTACTAACAGTTAAATTCATATGCGGATTCCATTTCTTGAAGCGAAATAATAACCATCATGCGATTTTGTTCTAAACATAATTCTATAAATTAGCGGCACGCGAGCTTGTCCTCACCGACGCGCGCATGGCCAACTAAAAATGTCTAGAACTCAAAAAATATTAGAAGGTACTAATTCATCATTTCTCAATTTTATTCTGAAGGATATTGCGATTGTTTTTCTTTTTGTTCGACTGAAATCTGAGCTCCAGAAGTTACCAAAAAACAATTTGTTTATAACAAATTAAGTTTTTTAAAACAAATTTTTTTTTTCAGGTAACATCGATTATAATGTTTTGTTTTTAATCATTTTTACGTATTTTAAAACAAGCCGCGTCTCATTCCATCGAACCATTCAAAAAATACACCATTTTTCGTGAAAAGTCATATTAAAAAACAATTGCATATATCTCTTGCAATTTTCATTTTTTTGGCCAAAAATTTTATTGAGTATTGTTGTGTCATAGGCACTATCAAAAAGTATCATGATCGTCTCAGGATGTTGACTTTCATTTTTGGGGGGTACAGTTGAGAAATTTTCACTCTTTGACAATTCGTGAACTGGACCAATCGTGCGCGCTCGGGTAGAATTGCGCATTTTCGTTTTTAATGCAACGTCTTATACTCGCCCCAAATGTTTTGCCACGAAATTCGGCCGACTGGCCGTCCATGTACTGTAATGTCTATGGTTTCTACTGATGTCCAAGTAGTTTTCATTGAGCCAATGTTACAAAAAAGGATGTAAATAAAGAATACCTTCATGGAGTATTTTACAATAAATCTTATATTTTGGTAACGCTTTGTATTGTTCAATCAATATTTGTAAATTTCTGTGTTATCATTCATTCAGAGCAATATGGAGTGTTGTTCTGAGTGGAAATTAACACAAGCTTAGAAATATTACAATATATTTTCAAAGATATCAACATAAACTAGTTATTAACATAAGAAATTATAAAAAACATAATAAATCCAGGAAACGTTGATCTTTAACATCTACGATTCAAAAAACTTTCTAAATATTTTACTATTCTTATCAAAGTGAGCCGTCTTTTTTTAGAGGTGGCAAGTACATAACGATAAATATAAGGATATGTAGTTGTGATATTTTTTTTGCAAAAGTCGTGTAACTGAACCAAAAGTGACCATTTTGATTTAGAGTAAGTCTCAGCTGAGACGACGTAAGTTGATATAATAATTTTTTGGAATAGAAAATAAATATAAACTTATTCCACTATGTTCCCGGGGTTCGTTTTCTTGTTATAAACACGATTTTTATAGGACTAGTTAATGATACGCCGATATCATTCGCATTTTTTTGTGAGTTTTTCGTATAGTTAGGAAATATTTATTTATTTATTCTTGTGGGTGAAAAAATTCGTTATTTTTTCAATGGTTGCGACCACGACGGCCTCCTTTTTTTGTGTGAAAACATTTTTTTTGGTCCTTGTTATTGTTACATATTTTTGTATCAACATTATTCTTTTACAAATAGTGATCAATTATGTTTAAAAAGAGTTCCTGATATGTTTTCCTCGATTATTTTTTTCCAACAAAACCTTTTCGACATATATATATTCTTAATTTTTTAACTAAAATTTTTCCCTTCGAGTTATTCATCTATTCTGTAGAAAAGATTATTTGTTATATCTCAAACAATTTTTTCACGCCAGAGAATAAGGCGGAAAATGAAGAAAGACGCGAAAATTTTGCAGGAAACTCGGTGAGCCAGAAGTTGATGGAAAAATGAATAAGACGCCTCGCGCTGATTCCGATCAGATAGCATGTAACGTTATATAATTTGCACAATGAAAGCAGACATACCTTGGCATTAGCGCGTCGTGCACTGAGCCAACTCACCTTTCCCTTGACATGTCCGTGCCGAGGTTCATCGCACCAGTTCAACGGGAATCGAAACTGAAAAACTTGACAACTTTTACGATTACGTAAAAGTTTTGCATGAATTTTTGCAGTGTTTTCGATCGTAAAAGAAGCACTTTCTATGGCCCAAAAATTAGAAAAAATTTTCATACATCGCGATACAAGGAGCCATGCAAGAAATGGTCATTGTTATTTTTTTCTCAATAAATTTCAGCTAATGGATTTTTCAAAGCTGAAAATATTTTTCATTCACAGACACCAAGCAATTACGTTGTAGTTAAATTTTTTATAAGTGATGTTCTCAACGATTTTCTAATGGGGGCAAAATATTTGTCGAAAACTTGAAAAAATACTGCTTTCATCATTCTTATCATGAACTTTCAAGAAATTGGCTCCAAAAATTGATCGCTCTACGACGCGACATACAGTATGATAAAGAATGAAGGAGCTTACCCTGGCGAAAACGGGAGGACTTTTGGCTGACTATAGGAGGATGCTGAATCGTCCTCCTATCATCCTCCGCGAGACGATGTGAGAAAGATTCTATCATACTATTTCTTATACTTGAATCTCAGCTTTATATCAGCTTTCATACATGGATCTTATGTAAAATCAGCCATAACGAGCGGTAGACGCCTCCTGTAAACTGAGCATAATGTTCCCGCATACCAATCGTCGTATAATAGTCGAAGACCGGCCATAAAGAACCCATCACGTTCAATTTTTTTGAACATAATAGGTTCTTCATGACCAGTTTTTAAACTACTATACGCAGGTCAGTTAGTGGAAACATTATGCTTACATCATAGACGGCCCTCATCGCTTGTCATTGCTGATTTTACATAAAATATCGTATGCACCTCGGCAAATACGAACGTCTTCATGTGCCACTCGCGATATTTCCAGGACGGGTTTCCAGACCATGCTCGCCTTCGGCTCGCATAGTCTTTCGACCCGCCCTGCAAACATCGTGAGTGGCCCATAAAGACTGCCGTATATACCTCGGATATAATGACTATTAAACACGACGTTATGTGGCGCAACTCATAAGCGTGGCGGACTCAATTGGAGTGATCGGTTTTGAGTTTCGGTTTGTTTCGGTTCCGGTGACAATAATTAAGAAATTGCGCCAAATTTTTAAATTGATGTTATTGTGCGTGTTGCCAGATATGCAAATATCAAAATGAAATGGCTATTAACTAAAAAGTTAGAATTTTTTTAAAATTGAGAATTGAACACTTCTATATGAGCGCCCTAGAGCGAAAGAAAAGTCTATAGCAGTTTCGAGACAAAGTCAAGCTCATTTTTTTTCCGAGCAAAAGTCAAGTCTATAGAATTCTCGAGTTGAAAAAGGTAGAAAATGTCTCGAAGCAAAGAATGTCTTATCTTTGCTCGAAGCTGATAATATCAATATTATTGTTCCAAAGGGATTTTATGAATTCTCTCGCTCCCCGAGGTTGTCCCTACCTCGCGTCTCAGATAAGACCCTAATGATCGCGTAGAGATACATACATTAGAGGTACACTCCTCGACCATATGGCGCTATACCTTTAGCGCGACAATACTGAAACATGTAATGAGTAAATGCGTAAAGACCCCTTTACATGGAGCGATTTGCGACTGTGACTGCGATTACGACGATCGCTAGCGATTAATTTATGTCGCCAGTGACTATCAACGCTTTGTTTACCTGTCGCTAAAACAACATACGCAGTCGCCGCAACCTAGTGCGCAGGATTTCGGTAGAGCCTAAATTCAATAGTGCGATTAGTTTTGCGATTGCGACGATCGTCGAAATCGCAGTCGCAGTCGCAAATCACTTCATGTAATAGCCGCTTAAAATCACTTTTAAAACAAATAAAATGACATCAAAGCCGGCCGTCGAGCGCTTTTCAACCCATCAAGACTGAAATGTGACACGTTTTTTTGCATGGCATTTTAGGTATTACATCTGAAGTGGTCTGAAGGCAAAGTAGAGTTGGGTTAAGTTAGTTGAATTACGGTTTCACGATTAATTTGTTTAACAGCGACGCTCCCTTTGATATCACTAATTTTAATCTATTGTTGCAATAAATATTAACTCTTGTATATTTTTCAATATTTTGTTAATATAATTTATTTCAGTAAAAGGCGATACTCTTTTTGATATCAGTAATATTCAAATCTACTGTTGCGAGAAATATTCATTCTCATGTATTTTATTTGCGATTTTCCTACATCCCCAGCAATGTCACTACTTTTTCATTGGTGAGAACCTTACAAGCGACGGCCGACCTTCACATTTGCAATCTATTTTTTTGGAGGGAAAGGAAAAATATTTTTTGCCTAAACATTTTAAGGATACAAATTTGTGCAATCTCGGCTTCATTAAAAAGTTATGAGGTACAAACGAATTGGTGTCGTCTGCCAACGAACATTTTTCTGTAGCATTACTACCTGTAGTCGCCCTCACCTCTCGCTGACTACAGCCTGCAATGATAGGTACTGGCAAAAAATCCAGCTGAATTTTGTGTATTGAAAAATTTCTACATATGTTATACACACATTTATTTAAAAAGAAAATTGTATCCCACTATCTATTGTTATAATACGCGAAACGCGTTTTCGCGATGTCACCAGCCAGAGTTCCCACGGCCGCAGGGAAAAGCTGCGCTTAGCAAGAATGCGTTTGCTAGGCGAAAAGCGCACCGATGCCCCGAGAAAAACTCGGTCAAGGATGGACTCGCGCGCTTCTCCGTTACGTGGGAACAAGCTCGTTTGCACTTTTCGGTGAATGGTAGCAGGCTCGCTTGCGCTTTTCGATGCATGGGAATCGAAAAGTCGCGAGTCCTGCGGATAGGGGTTTTCGCGAACTTCATTTCGTCAACGCCCCATAGGCGAATATTAAAACCGCCGATACAAGCGGGAACGATTAGAAAGTTTTGTGTTTTCAACGCATGCAAAACTTCGGACGCCTGTCGTCCCACCCGAAAAATTCGGGATCGAATTCAATTTGGTTTAATTATTTGGGATAACATTTTTTACAAGTGAGTCAAATATACAAAAATATTAAACACCATAACAAAAATTCATCACAACCTTAGTTGACGCTAGTCGTCCCACAAAGGGAATTGAAGAGGAAACAATTATTGTGCCTAAAAAACCATAAAGGCTCTAGACATATACCTATTTTGCCCTTCTGCCTGAGACACATTTACGTGCTTTTCGTAGAGAATTTAGTCTCGTGATGTTTTTGTTTGGTGCTTATTATTTTAGCATTCATATATATATAAACTTTTGGGGATAACAAAATAGTAATGAGTAAAGGAATAATAGAACAAGGAAGCAATAGATTAAAATATATTAATAAGGATGAATTGGTATAATTCACTAAATTTTGTTTACTCTCTCACTGTAAAGATTCTCGAAGTAAATTGAAATCAAAATACATAAAATGATATTTTATCTGAATGCAAAACACAATTTAATTCATAGAATAATTCGAAATGGAAATACTTGCAATGAAATATTATTAAATTCAAAATTCAATTTGATTCAAAAAATGAATTGAAATTGAAATACCTAAAATAAAATATTACCTAATTCGAAATATAGTTTGATTAATAAAATAAATTGAATTTGAAATACTTAAATAAAATATTATCTAACTTAGAACACACTTTAGTTTATAGAATAACTTGAAATTGGAATACTTGAAATGAAATACTATCTAATTCAAAATACAATCTGATTCATAAAATAATTTGAAATTGGAATACTGGAAATAAAATATTATCTAATTCAAAATACAAGTTAATTCATAAATTCAATTGAAATTAAAATACTTGAGGTGAAATATTTTGAATGTGAAATTGAATCATAAAGATTTTATCTGACAAAATTTGATTCATGAAATGGAATTGGAATCGAAATACTTAAAGTGAAATATTTTCATGTGAAATCGAATCATAAAGATTTTACCTCATTCGAAAGACAATTCATAAAATAAATTGGAGTTGAAGTACTTAAAGTAGAATATTTTTATGTGAAATTGAATTATTGAAATTTTATCTGGTTCAAAATGTAAATTGATTTATAAGATAAGTTGAAATCGAAATACTTTTAGAGTTTTTAGGATTTTGATGATCGAATTATGAGATTCTATTTTTTTATTTGTTTCATCGAGTGGCAACCTGGATTTAGCTAGGGACAATTATTCCTATCCTACGATTTATTATTATGTGAAGTCAGATAATTAAGAAATAGATTTTGTATCCAGCGTTAGCTTTCATGAATTATCTGTCGAATATAGAGCTTTTGTATCACTTTTATTATTATTATCTTTTATTTTTCTTTTATTTTTATTTTTTACTTTTATTTTTATTATTATATTATTTTTATCAGCTTTTGTATCTAATATTCGAGAAAATGTAACATTATATGTAAGAGTATTCTATTTAGTTTTATGAATATAATTATACATAATATATTGTTCTTTGTTGAAAATGTGTTGTTTTATCAGACCCTAACCTTACTCAGTCCAAACAGTGGAACAGGCCGGTCCGACGCGCCTTAACCGCTTGTTGTGAACTGTTCTGTCAGTTCATAACACTATTAAGAAAATTTTTATAATAAAAACTGTTCCTCAAACTAAACTGAATGATGGTTTGGGCGCAGCAATCCTAGTTATTTAATGAAATTCTAAAATATTCGTAAATTTACTGAACTATCAGGGTTTATCACTTCAAGTTCAGAAAACAATGAAAATATTACTACGTTTTTAAAACTCATAAAGTACGTAGCTTCAAACTTGGATAGTTTAATGTGGCTTAATGCTGCAATCAATCATAGTCTTATTTTTCAGATGAGTTGTAACTGCCCATTGACCGCAGTCGTGGGACCCACTTTGGCTTCAACATGCGGTGGAGCCTCGTTCATGCTTTTCATGGGTCTTCTTGAAGTGTTTCTTCGAAGCCAATGTGACTTGGAAGATCCGTGCAATCGACCAACGTCGAAAGAACACATCAACCCAAGGTACAGATGAATTCAAATTTATATGCATACAAGTAATAAGTTCTTCTAACAAGGAGTTACATATTACTATTGGAATACTAGTAAAAAAAGTTACTTCGAGACGGTGCGTAGAGAAGAATAAATATTTTCGAAAATATATGATGATTATGGACATTATTGAAGAGGGACGTTACAACAAAAGTCTTCATTTACACAGACATCATCAGTATTACAAAAGTCTTGAAACAAATATTTTGAAAGAACCTTAGATAGTACAAAAAAAATTAGAAAACTGATATTACTGTAAAATATTTATAGTTCATTTTATCGTATTCCGAAAAAATTACATTGTGTGTTTAAGAGCAAAAACAGCCGATTTCGAATGAGTGTGAGGTTCGCCGCCTGAGCGAAGCGAATGCGGCAATCATACGAGTTCTAATCGACTGTTTGAGTTCCGTGACACACACAATAATTTTCATATCGAAAACATAAAAAATGAGCATGTTTCGATCTGTTCCGATGTGCCAAATGGCTGCAAATGGCATACTTGAGGTCGAGACGCGGCATGCCTAATGCCTATGCGCGGTACTACGTGTACCCACTGCAGAGATGGGCGTGAGTACTACTCACGAGTACATGAGTACAGAGTACATGTACTCGAGTACAACCCGAGTCATCGAGTACTTGTACTCCAGTACAACCCGAGTCATCGAGTACTTGTACTCGAGTACAACCCGAGTCATCGAGTACTTGTACTCGAGTACAAATACTCAAGTACTCGGACGTGGTCGAGTACTCAAGTACATGTACTCGAGTACAATCCGAGTCCTTGAGTACATGTACTCGAGTTCTCTGCTTCCAACCGAGTACTCGAGTACAAGTACTCGAGGACTCGGATTGTACTCGAATACTGTACTCGAGTACTCGAATACTGTACTCGAGTACTCGAATGTTGTCGCGTACTCGAGTACATGTACTCGAATACTCGAGTTGTACTTGAGTACAAGTACTCGAGTACACCCAAAAAACTATTCCAAAAAATATTCCAATAATTGGAATGACGAAATACTGGTTTACTGGATAATTTTGACTGGGATATTTTTTTGGGAAATTCTGTTTATACGAGATAAATGTGCTTTTCGCTGTTGTTTAGTTCGCTTAGCAACAAATTTTAATTACTTTGTAAATTAAATTTGTTATAACAATACGTTTAGAAACATTATTGCAATATTCTTTTTCTATGAAAAATACATTCTTTTTATAGTTTTTTGAGTTGTTGGCGAAGTAATCAACATTAATTTTGTGAAATTCATTTATTTAAACAATTCATTTCAAAAAAATATTGCAAAAATTTTTTTGCAAGATACATGTCGTTTTCATGGTTTTATCGGTTGCCGAGGAAGAATTTAACATCGTTTTAGTAAAATTCGTTTATTTTAACAATTAAGTTAAACAAATTATTGCAAAACTTTTCACTACAATATGTATATCCTCTTCATGGCTCTTTAGGTTGCCGAGTAAGAATTAAATATCGTTTTTGTAAAACTCGTTTACTTAAACAATTTCGTTCAACAAATAATTGCAAAAAAAAAATTTTTTCAACATTTATATCATTTTAATGGTCTTTTAGGTTGCCGAGTAAGAATTTATTATCATTTTTGTAAAATTCGTTTATTTAAACCATTGAGTTAAACGAGTAATTGCAAAAATTTTTTTCTACAATACATGTATTCTTATCGTGGTTTTTTAGGTTGCCGAGTAGGAATTTAATATCATTTTTGTAAAGTTCGTTTATTTAAACGATTTAGTTCAACGAAGTGTCGCGAAATTTTTTTCTTCAATATGTGTTCCTTTTCATGGTTTTTTCGGTTTCCGAGTAAGAATTTAATATCGTTTTTGTAAAATTCGTTTATTTCAACAATTTAGTTAAACAAATTATGGCGAAATTTTTTTTTCTACAATATGTGCATCCTTTTCATGGTTTTTTCGGTTGCCGAGTAAGAATTCTATATCGTTTTTGTAAACTTCGTTTATTTTAACAGTTTAGTTAAACAAACTATTGCAAATCTTTTCTTCTACAATATGTATATCCTATTAATGCCGAATAAGAATTAAATATCGTTTTCGTAAAATTCTTTTATTTTAAGAACTTTGTTAAACAAATTATTGCAAAATTTATCTGTTTCTTCCAGAGTTATTCGAAATGATGTCTTAAAGAATGTGGCATCTAGATAAGTATTCACGTTTCTTATCTC
>JAPYZL010171402.1:0-11671 GCA_030522825.1 Platygaster orseoliae
GCACAAATGCATAGAGTATACCAAAAGTAGACTCGTCACCCAAGAGTATGCATTTGTGCCAATAAGTATACTTGAGGAGATCGGTTGGTATACTCTTTTCGGCAAAATCAACTTTTAGTTGACTTAGGTATACTACAGGAGATTAAAGTATACTAAAGTATACTTTTGTTTTTTCTACTCGGGATTTCAATACTTAAGCATAGAATTCTAGAAATCTGAAGAATGATTCATAGAAATACAAGAAGTTTATAAAAATATTGAAAAATTCGAAAAAACTGTATGAATATCATAAAATACGGAAATAATAATATTATATCAACAATTTCAAAAAATTTGAACAATTTCTCATGTTACGAAAAATTGTTCCGAATCAGTAATTGATAAAAAAAAAACTAGAATTTAAGAAAGTGTTGAAAACCTAAGAAACTTTGAATTCTGGAGCATCGAGTTCTAGAAATTGATACAGGAATAATTCATAAAAATACCCAAAATTATTCCGAATCACAGAAAAACTGTGAAGAAATTCTACAAGTATTAAAATTCTATAAAGAAGTGTTCTCTGAAAAATCTGAACCAATACGAACTATCTATAAAACTTGAAAAATTTAATTACTTTTTATTAAAACATATAGTAATGGGGGATCTAAAAGTAAAATCCAGTAAGTTTTACTATATATGACAGTATTGTATTGTTCAAAGTATTCGCACAGTAGTAATTGGCATATATTATAGTAGTTGTAGTTGTTTATAGTGAAACTCATATATGTATAGTAATACCTATAAAAAAATGTATAAATTATGATCATGTAAGTTTACTTCCCATATCTTGTATATTAAAAACTGTTATTTACTAAAGTAAAAAATACAATATGTAGAGTATTTTTCACTCTACATCAACTTATAATTTCGAAATTCGACGTTTTACTATACTGTATAGTAAATATCTTTATATCTTAATGTACTATAATCCATCGAAAATTAAAATAATATTGTATATTTCCCTAGAATACAGTAATTTCCCCAAATTTTTTTTTCAGTGTTACGTTATGACGTAAAACATCGTGTGCACTTATTCTCAGAGTTATTTTGCCATCCGAGGACGTTTATAGGACTACGAGATTAAACCCTCGGACACCAAAATACCTCCGAGAGCTTCACAACGTACAATTTTTTTTGTTCTATGGCAGGACCAAACCAAACACCACATAAATAACCGTAGGTACATTTCTCGCGGAAGGGCGTGCAACGATGATGAGCGGTAAAACACGCCCTCAGCAATTGCTCTGGAACTGGGATTACGCATGTCTCGGGTAGCAGCGACGGCGGTTAAATCCAGGGTGGCGGAGGCGCCAGCGCATCCTTCCTGGGCGTTCCACGATACCGCCAATCGGCGACCTCATTAATATCGGCGAGGGCGCGATCGGCCAATCACAGAGCGAGCCCGTATCTCCAAAAGTGTCAATGACCAGTCGAAGCGCTTCACCCTGTTATCATTCACAAATGGCTGCGCCTTCGTTAAGCGAAGATGATTCGTTTTCCCGCTTATTCCCGAGCTTTCAAATCGCCCACAAACACAACCCTGCCGTATACGTGTGTATCATTTTCTCACTATCACCCCGGCACACCAGTTCTTTTTCCACAGCCAATGCATCGTAATCCCCAAGTTATTTCCTGTTTTTTTTTTTTTTTCATGCTCTTATTTCATTTCTAAACGTGTTTGTTTATGTACGTCGCGTATATCAAGCGTTGCATAATGATTTTACGGTCCGTGGGCGATGTTAAATCACAGTGAGAAAATTGCTCCGAAAACGGACAAGTATAGAGTATTTTTTCCAAGTCCGAATGGTTGGGAAAAAAAGGAGGGACCGTTAGAATTTGAATTGCCGAGTACGAGGTGGAAACTCCCGAGCTTAGCCGAGTGGCACTGTGGCAGTTTTGAAGCCAAAAAAGGATGGGAATCGTTAGAATTCGAGTTAACGAAATAGATACGGAAACTATCGTAAAGTTATCCGAATCTGTAAAATATTATCAAATTATCCGAATGGCATTGGTGTGATTTTGAATGATTTTGAACGTTCAATGGTACCATGTGTAACGGTAAAACGAAGTATAGAAATCGTTAGAATTCGAATTGCCGAATACGAGGCGGAAACTCCCGAACTTACCCGAGTGGCACTGTGGCAGTTTTGAAGCCAAAAAAGGATGGGAATCGTTAGAATTCGAGTTACCCAAATAGATATGGAAACTATCGAGTTTATCCGAATGGCACCGAGGCGATTTTGAATGGTTTTGAAGCATGTGTAACGGAAAAGCGAAGTATAGGAACAGTTAAAGTTTGAATTACAGAGTACGAGGCGGAAACTCCCGAACTTACCCGAATGACACTGTGACGGTTGGAAAATGTCAATTCGGACAAACTACGAAATACGTCGATTCCCACTCAGAATGCAATATTTCAAGAAAATCGAAATGAATTTGCAACATTGCAAATAAAATATATATGAATAAAATGTAATCTGACGTATTTGGATTTGCTCATTCGGATCAAAACCTTCAACTTGAACCGTAATTTATCTCGTTTCGATGTTTTCGCACGTGCGATCTAGTTACGTTGAATATTACTTTTATTTCGCGTGTGAAATATTTCTTTCATTTTCAGATACCTTATTATTCAATTGCAATATGGACTTTGACAGCTCATAGACATAAGTCATGTTGCCAAGGGATTTTTCCAAGTTTCATGCTTTTGCAATCAGGAATGAATCTCTTAATTGTAAAATTTTCGTTCGTTCTCTAGAATAGCGAAATTTGGACTCATCTAATTTCTAGGTGCTCGACAAGTGCACCAACAACGTGTCATCATTATGCTCTGTGTCGCTCCAAACGATTGGATAAGCCAAGCCGATAATCAATTACTGAGTACACGTAGTTCCTAACACGAAGACGACGTGTTGTGTACGCTATCACTCCACGAAAACGCCCTTTGTACAATCTTTTGTTTCGTAATCGAGGCAACAATGACGACACAATTATATTCGCAACAAAACGCACGAGATTTGTAGCATGCGATGTCAGTGGCGTAAACAATATGATATTCAGGAAAATCGAGAGCAGTTTTAAGATTTGGATTCTGCATTATACGAATAACAATAGTAGATTGTGTGCCAAGGTGACGAAATAGGTGGAAATCGCTATACTTTTCACTACGAGTCGAATTGAATTGAATTAAATTGAAAATTTGTCATTAAAATAAATTAATGTTTATTAAAGCAATTTAACTTATTCTTCTTTATTTGTTATTATTTGTTCATAATTACTATTTCATTATTATATTATTATTTATGTATATGTATTATAAAATTTTAAATACTAAATAAATAATTAGAATAAAAAATATATAATTATTATACTCTATCATTATTATTGTTCATTATTTTTCTTGTGAAATGAGAAATTCTGAAAATCAGCGATTTTAGCAAAATGAACAATAACAATGTAATTTATTCAAAGCATCTGAGAAATCGATTTGTGGCGCTCGAGCTTTTACTTTTTGAAATATATCACTTTCCGTATGAAATCGCGATATCTTAATTCAAACGTCTCTCGGTACATATTTATCTTTTCAGTATTAATGTTTTAAAGACTATCTCGATTTCTATATATAGATTTTTAGAATTCCATGCTCTAAAATTTAATTTCAAGAGTTACTTGCATTGAAGTTTAACAAAGATATTAGGCTTCTTAATCTGAAAATCATTTCACGATTATTGTGTGTTATTTAATTATTACATAGTTCAATCAGTATATTTTATAAAAAAATTAGTATATAACATATTTTATTTATTTTTTTTATTTATTCCGTTGGAAAATTAATTGTCGACGCCTATGGCAGTGTAACCCGCGGTGCGTTTTGCATATAGTCCACGTATTACGTGAACGAGAAATTTTTTCATACATAATAAGCTAACCGTAATTTTGTCAATCCGCGAAGCGCAAATCTTACGATTTTGTAAGTAATGACACCGGTTGCGGGGGGAGGAGGGGGAGGGGGGTAAGGTAGCAGGTTAAGATGAAGCGTATGTATGAATTTCTCGCACGCGCTCTTCACACACAATCCTTTTGGAAATGCAAACGGTAGAATAACACGCCGTTTCAAGTCAGCGACTCTGCCAGCACAAGTTGTAGGGAAAGCGTTAGGCTATTATACTGAGTAGTCGAGTATATAAAGCTGCTTCTAGAAAACCAAGCGGTTCAGTCAGTGATTGAACGCCACTACAAACCGCGTCTTATGAGATAATGAAGTTTAAGGTGAGTATCTTACAACAAATTTCAAACAAGTTTCTCGTGCATTTGGATTTTTTTGTGTACGTGTGCGTGTGTGTGTTCTGTCATTCAAAAAATTATTAGTGACAAGTTATTTGTGAAAATTTTCGATTAAATGATTGATTTTTTTGATTGAATGATCGGGATTTTCTCGAACTTGCAGGGGCAGAGCCCCGGTGAGGATTGGGTTACTCCATTTTTTTTCACATTTTGTTGTATTTGATATTGAAAGTGCAAGAAAATGCAACCCAAGTTCTGAAAAAAGATGTTTCACTATAATAATTATCATTTCTGTAACATCCCAAATTTCTGACCCATTTTTCGACACAGTGCATAACAAACCAAATTTGATGATATTTTCATTGGCCCCTGAAGCCACGGAAAAGAGAGAAAAATCTACTGTCGAAGTGGTCGGAAAGTGAGGGTGAATCGAGGTGAAAAGGAAAGTTTTCGCGGCTGAAAAGAAAAGGCCTGTTTGCGGGATATGAAATTTCGTGCACTCAGGCGAGCAGAACGCGCGATGCGTAGATAGATTGACGTAATGAGCCGCGGATCGTCTTTTTTTCCCACCGCGAAACCGGTGCGAAATCGTCGGCATTTCATCTATGTGCACATTAAAAACATAACATTTCAAACCTCGAAAATTAGGAAATTCATTCCCATTTCAAAATCATATTAATTAATATAAAATGCAACATTTCCCTTATTTTTCCTCGTATAAACGCACATTTTCTCGACTTGAGCAAAACTGACAAGAAATCGTGAAAGTGACAAGAAACGTGAAAAAACGGCTTTCCCGGCTTTTACGCAACGCGCCGGTCGTAAAGTGCATTTCTTTTTATTAATCTTGATTTTAAAAATCCTCGAATCCTGCTTCCCGGGAAAACCAGAAACGTCGACACACATATTGCGTAACGCGAGATAATTGCCCGAGATTTCGTGTCCGTTGGGCATTTTTTCCCCATTTCCGAAATAAGATTACGCGCATGGTGATTGAATAAACGGTTCTGCTAGCTGTTTTACATAAGGAAGCATATCTCGTAAAAATGATGTGCGACCGGCTAGAAAGTACACGCCGATCTTGCCCCCCTTCTTTTCCCGCAACGGGGACTTTCTTTTCCACCTACGGGCCCTAATTCGACTCATATCGTGATTGCGATACACTCGCGGAGAAGATTTCCTCCATTAAGGAAAATATTAAAGAGTCATTTGGATGTTGGATGGTTTCCTTGATCTCGGGCAACGTCAGGAAATTTCTTTTTCAAGATTGGATTCTCTTGTATCTTACTTTAAGATGCAACAAAATGAAGGCGCGACATGAAATTCGAATACTGCCTTGGATTTAGTGGATTTATTATAATTTGAGGAAATGATTCTTGATTCAAGACTTTACTCTTGATTTAAGACTTGCTTGCTTGAAAATGAACTGAAACATAGACTGAATTAAGATGATATTTGAATATTAAGTATAATTTTCAATTTTGTTGCATCTCAAAACAAGATGGTATTTTTGATATTATTACTTTGGGATGCAACAAAATGGAGGCATAACTTGAAATTCAAATACTGCCTTGAATTTAGTGGATTAATTATTGTTTGAGGAAATGATTCTTAATTCGAGACATATCATCTTGATTTATGACTTGCTTGCTCAAAAATAAATTTTATCATTGATGTAATTTATAATATTATTTCAATTTCAATTCGTGTCTTAATTTTGTTGCATCTTAAAATGAGATTAAAATAAAATCTAAATATTGTTCTAATGCTCCTTTCTTCACTTCCTTGCACTCTTCAAATTGAATCTTACTTTAAGGTGCAACGAAATCAAGGCACAACTTGAACTTTAAATACTGCCTTGAATTTAGTGGATTAATTATTATTTGAGGAAATAACTCTTAATTCAAGATACATCATCTTGATTTAAGACTTGCTTAAATTAAATTGAAACAATGACTGAATTTAAGATGATATTTGAATATTAAGTAGTATTTCGATTTTGTTGCGACTTAAAATAAGATGGCTTTTACTGCATTTAAGACTTGAATATTTTCAAAATGCTCCTTTACTTGTTTTCTACATGCGAAATTTTGCATCTTATTTCAAGATGCAATGAAATCAAGGTACAACTTGAAATTCAAATACTGCTTTGAATTAAGAAGGTTTAATTATTGTTTGAGGAAATAATTCTTGGTTCAAGACATGTCATCTTAATTTAAGACTTGCTTGCTTGAAAGTAAATTGAAACATAGACTGAATTTAAGATGATATTTGAATATCAAGTCGTGTTTCAATTTTGTTGCATCTCAAAATAAGATGGCCTTCAAGAGTGAAAATCTTACTGCATTAAACACCTGAATATTTTCAAAATGCTCCTTTATATGTTTTCTACATTCGAAATTTTGAATCTTATTTTAAGATGCAACAAAATCAAGGCACGACTTGAAATTCAAATACCACCTTAAAATTAGGTAGTTGATTAACTATTATTTGAGGAAATAATTCTTCATTCAAGGCATAACATCTTGATTTAAGACTGACATGAAATTCAAACTTGAACCAAATTTACGATATTGTTTGAATTTCAAGTCATGCTCTAATTTTGTTGCATCTTAAAACAAGATGGCTTTTACGAGTAAAAATCTTACTGCATTAAACACCTGAATATTCTCAAAATGCTTCTTTGTTTGTTTTTTACATTCCAAGTTTTGAATCTTATTTTAAGATGCAACTAAATCAAGGCATGACTTGAAATTCAAATACCACCTTAAAATTAGTCGATTCATTATTATTTAAGTAAACGATTCTTCATTCAAGACATAACATCTTGATTTAAGACTTGCTTGCTTGAAAATTTCGAACTCGGAACAAATTTACGTTAATATTTGCATTTCAAGTCGCACTTGAATTTGGCTGCATCTTAAAATAAGATGATCTTTCAAACGCTTCATTCTTTACTTTCTTACACTCTTAAAATTGAATCTCATTTTAAGATGCAACGAAATCAAGGCACAACTTGAAATTCAAGAATGACCTTAAATCAAGTCTACCTTCACAATTACTTTCAAGTAAGCAATTCTTTAATCACGAAGATTCATTTGAATTATAGCAAATCGTTTTTGATTATTTAAATAGTTATTATTATAAAACAAGTGGTAATAAAAAAAATATGTAAATTTCAAGTCGTACCTTGACTTTGTTGCATCTTGAAATACGATTCAATTTTTGGAGCGTTTCCATTCATTCTATCAATCATCCATAATCATTAATTTATTTATTATGCAACAGTTTTTCACTGATCAAAAAATGAGAATTCTGTTCTGAGTGACATTGACTTGGGTATAACTTATTTACGTAAATTGTTGAATTGAACCTTGAAATGAAGTGTTTTCTCAAGTAGATTCATATGAGTAAATTGTGGAAGTAAAAATTGAAATGTTGGTAATGACAATCGGAATAAGCAGAAGAGTCGGGTGAAAATTTCAGGCCGGCTTCTTCCTCGTGGCACTGATCCTCAGCGCAGGTCAGTGTGCCGAGGGCAAGGAATCGTCCAAGGATGACAAGGAAGTCGAGCACAAGCAGGAAAAACGGGGCTTGGGCCACAGCTATGGGGATTACGGTGGTGGCGACGGTGGTCACCATGAACACACTGTCATCAAGGAAGTTGAAAAAAAAATACCGGTAAACTCCCTTCAAGTGTACAAATAATCATTGTCATTATATTTAATTAAATAAATTATATTTGTTCAAATAATTTAAATATTTAAATATTATAATCATTTATCACGATATATTATTACATAATATATAATTATTATAATAATCATCACATTTACTTATGATAATGATTTTTTATTCAATCATAATGAATAATTTCATAATAATTATAAGTATAATTAATTTAGTTATTACACTATACAATATATATTAATAAATAAATATGATGATACTTATATATATTCGTATTATTATATTGTATTGTTATATACATACAATATGTAATACATATTATTATTACATAATATACACACAATATATTAATATAATTATGATAATAATGATTATTTTTAGTTATTATAATTGAATAAATCAATGAAATTTCACTGACGCAAAAGTTTGTTACAATTTCAGGTACCATACACCGTATACAAAAAAGAGCCTTACATTGTTGAGAAGAAAGTCCCAATAGAGGTTATTATTAAAATGACAGTAATATTGTAAGCAAGAATATAATCTAGCAGGAATCAAGAACCATTATTTACCATGTTTTAGGTTAAAGTTCCTCACCCATACCCAGTGATCCACGAAAAGAAGGTGCCTTACCCGGTCAAGGTCATTGAGAAAGAGGAAGTACATGGTATGAAGAAAAGTTTTTTTTTATGTATGAGATTGCTTGAAAGTGATATTGTTGACATTGAAACGGTTTATTTAAATTTTCAGTGCCTCAACCGTACTATGTTGAGAAAAAGTACCCTGTACATGTACCATACCATGTGGATAAACCGTACGAGGTAATCTACTATTTTTATGAAAAATAATAATGATGTGATTGCCTACTTCATTATAATATAAATAGATTAAATAAATTATATAATATATAATAATTATATTATGTATAATAATATAATGATATTATTAATATTATATTATATTTATAATTTATATTTAATATTTAATTATAATTTAAGTAAATTATAATTCCAATTCTATTATAATAATATTATATAATGATGATGATGATGATGATGATGATGATGATGATGATAATAATAATAATAATAATAATAATAATAATAATAATAATAATAATAATAATAATAATAATAATAATAATAATAATAATAATAATAATATTGTTATCATTATTATTATAATTCTATAATATTAAAAAATCTGAATGAGTTCAACAAATAACTAAAAATTTGGGAAAAATTGAAATAGATTTTGTTTTGAAATCATTTTAAATTTGCAAAAAAACCTTAAATATCAGGACATATTTTCATAAATCATGGAAAGTTATGAATATAAAAATTTAGAAAAATTTCGAAAAGTTTCAGGGATCTTTAAAAATTCAAAGGCTTTCGAAAATATGTTGAATTTCAGAAAATGTTTATCAACTTCGTAAATCGTGTTCAATCTCATATTTCAATGCATAGTAATGTTTAAACATCTTTCAAAGGAAATTTCGAAAAATCTTGAAGAATTAAATGAAATCGTTAAGTTTCGAAATAGTTTCAATTACGTTCAGGTTCTCGAAAATTCTGAAAAAACGAAAAACATTGTAGATAATTCTACTAATGCCCGAAAATTCTTAGAATTTTTATAAACATTCATTTATTTCATAGTTGGATTCAAAATTTGTAACCAAAAATATTTTATCCAACGAAGATTGTCAATATTTTTTACAATATCAATAATTGTATTAACGTTTTCCATACCAATAACTAGAAATAAAAAATACAACCAATCTTGAATCAACCAATCATCAGAAACCTAATCAAATAATTTACAACTCATAATTTGTTACAGGTGAAAGTTCCAGTACCAAAACCATACATTGTTGAAAAACACGTTCCAGTTCCGGTGAAGGTATGTGAAACTTGCCAATTCGCAAAAAATGAAAATAAAACGAACAACAGAACAATAGAACAATAAAATAATATTTATTACTGTTATAATTGATATAAACAATCAAACAATAAAATATGAATTAAATAGAACAAAATGAATGAAAAAAAAATATTTGTGATCGATAACGTATAATTTTCTGGAAGTACACTACTGTGCAAAAGTAGTTGCAATTACACTTTTTCGCAATTTTCAATTTTTTGCATTTTTTGCAATTTTTATCAAATGCGGTTTGCATTTCATGCAAACTTTGTATGAAAATATTTAAAAATACCGAATCATATATTTGCTTACGTATTAAAATATATTGTAAACAATAAATTTAATAAATATCAATTAAAATAAATAAATTTTACATAAAAATAAAAATTTTCGGCTCCTTTATAATTCCATCATTTTGACTAATAATAATTAAATAATTTATTGCAAATGTATGTAAATCATGGAAAAAAGTATATTTTATAGATAATATACAAGACTTAATCATAAAATTCTGTGTAACACAATAAAAAACAGTAATAACAGTATTAAGTAAAAAACGGTAATAATAATTTTTTCCATAGGTTCCGGTTCCTCAACCTTACACAGTTTACAAAGAAAAGCCTTATCCAGTGAAGGTAAAATTTGATTAATTTCCTAATTAGCGAATTTCTTTGTGTTCACTCTTTATAATAACTGATTTGTGTTATTAAGGTGCCGATTCACGTTCCAGTACCGTACACAGTGGAGAAGAAAATACCTTACGAAGTGAAAGTACGATATTGATTTTCACATGCGATTAAACATTGTTCTTGGTTATTAAAACAATGTCTATAATTTGGGTTTTAGGTACCTGTAGACAAGCCGTATCCAGTGATTAAACCAGAACCGTACACAGTGGTAAAGGAAGTTAAAGTTCCTTACACTGTTGAGAAAAAAATCCCGTACGAAGTCAAGGTATGTTTAAAGAAATATTTTAAATATAATTTAAATTAATATCATAGTATATTAATATAATAACCTTGAATTTTAGGTTGAAGTTGACAAGCCTTATCCAGTATACGTTGACAAACCCGTTCCTTATGAAGTGAAAGTACCAGTACCCAAACCCTACGAGGTAATTACAATTTTTATTGTAAATTTAAAACCTTGTTAACAATTATTTACGTTTCAGGTTATCAAAAAAATTCCAGTTGAGCATATAAAACACGTGCCGTATCCAGTGAAGGTAGGAACTTTTTTTGTTGCTATTTAACCATTATTTAAGGAAACGACGTGGATTGAGGGAAATTAATGGAAAATTTGTTTTCAGTACGAAGTGGAAAAACCCTACCCAGTGGAAAAGATTGTCAAAGTGCCCGTTGAGAAGGAAGTCAAAGTGCCTTACCCTGTGAAAGTACCATACCCAGTGCACATTCACCACCACGAAGAGAAGCAGGAAGAACATGGTGGCTTCGAGCCGAGCATCGGAGGTTATCATCACTTCTGATGACTTGATGCCAAGGCTGTACATTCATAATTTTCACACGTTTGCGTCAGATAGCGCAACAAAATATTTTGTATTTTGTAAAAAAAACAATAAAAAACTCTGAAAAAATTTACATCTTTACTTGAAATCCTGGGAAATCCTCCGTTCTTTTCTGGAATCGAAGGTCCCGATTGAATAAGGGGTTTCGCGCTCGGCCAGTAGGCAGGGGAGGGGATGACACGCTGAAGCGCCGGGCTTTCCGAAGCCCGAAAT
>JAPYZL010171404.1:0-11339 GCA_030522825.1 Platygaster orseoliae
TCCCGCTCATTCGTGAGTACCCCAAAAAGTGGATTTTGTTCCCACATTCCATGCAAAAAAAGTGGCCTTTTTTGTGGATGCATGGGAAAAAAATATTTTATTCCACCCAAACATTTATAAAAAGTAAACAAATGCAAACGAAAATTTTACGAATGAAAAATGATCAACAATATTGATCTTTTTAATTGCATTGTTTCGCACAATTTATTCTTATGCACCAATTAAGTATATACTTCAGCAAATTGAGTTTCGTTGTATGTTACGTCAATGATTGCGGTCATACGCGGCGATTCACAAGGAAATGGTAGTGATGTACAAAATCCGACTATCGGCCTCTCGTTAAAAAATAACCTGTCGCAATCGACCGTGTGGCTTCTCGCCTTCGCGATTGACAACTCGCTCTTATCGAGCGCTGCCTTTCAAAACTTGACAAGTAATGTCTTGGTAATAAACGTGTCTTATTTCTTGGGTGAAAGTATCGAATTGGATTCCCGATCTGGAGATAAACTGCACGTGATTCGAAAATTGGAAATAGCAATAACTCAAGTTCGATACAGACAACGTGTAAGAAAGTTAGAAGTAATTTATCTAGGTGAAAAATGGTAATAGTGTTTGCAATGATGATTTGGAATGTGATATAAGATATTTCGTGAATTACCTAAAAATTCGTCTTCCTGATGAGAGTACCAGAAAATGTCTAGTGTGATGAGCGCTAATTGGAATGGTCGATGTCCGCATAAATTAGAAAAAAAGGCCATTGTCATTGAGAAGCACCAATTCCAGAAAAAGTAACGTTGCATTTGTCTTGAATTTAGAGTAATATATGAGTCATAATCCTTGATTAGATCTTCCAACTCGCTTACCTAAAAAAATCACGTCCGAGACATTCAAGTCGTTACATCACATACTTAGATATGCGTAAAGTGTCGCTCTCCTAATATTCATTCTCAACTGTACTATCGAAATTAGAATTTCGACTCGCGCTCATTAAAAAACAACAATAGCATTCGAATTTCACCTTTTTCTGGAGAAAGATTCTTTCTCCACTTCAAAATGAGGAATTCTGTAAAATGTTCACGTCAGAAAAGCATTTAAAATAACGAATATGGTTTAAGGTTAGAATAATTTTTCTAGAGAGAAAATTTTGAAAAGTGAAGGGCAAGATGAACGGGTTTCACGCGATGGGACTATAATTGATAGCTAATGAGGGTTCGACAACTTGATCTGTAATTGGATATTTGGATAAACAAGCATTTTTCGCTTACGTCCAGCCTCCCTTCCAAAAAAAAAAAGCGGTGAGAGACAACCCTCCGCCCGCAGTCATTTTATCCACGTGGGAAGGCCTGGCCTCCAGAACCTCATGGCGACTCTCCCCTTGTCCTTTTCCTGTATCGTCCAGTTACCATCAATGGCGTGACGTGTCAATCCAGGTGCTAACACTCAAACCTTTTTTTTTCAAGCAAGAGTCAAAAAAGTTGGCTAATTCAATCGATTTACAAAAAGATATGCAAAAAATCACGAAAATGGTATATCTGACATGGCAAGGACGAGCAGGTTTGAGCATATTTTTTGACCATGATTATTTCAATAGTAGATTAGGCACAGTCAGTAGCGTAGACAGAAAAATTTTTTTGAATGGGGTGGGTTTTGAGAATATATGATTTTTCTGAAATTTAATAATTTATTATCATGTAATCTTATGAATTCTTTTTTTTTATGTTTCTTCAGTATTTATTTACTTGAATCAGTGCTTTGAAGATAAAGATATAAATAGGTATATTAAACTCAATATACTTTTAATAATATTAAAATAATAATTATTTATTTGAAAAACATATTGTTCATTGGATATTGTTTTTTTTTGTTTGTTAAAAAACTCAAGCTAAATTTAATTTTCACGTATTTCCAAAAAAAAACCATGACAACATTTAAACACGCTTCTGGATCGTAAAATGTTTTGCTTGTTGGAGCGAATGCTTTAATTGTGAGAATAGCCGACTTTTACAACGGAACGCATGAAATGCTTGTCGGTTTTACAGTGATGAGAAGTTTAATTGGACAACCCGAAGCTATGAATTCTCTCGAGCGTGAAATGCTTCGATCAATAGTATTAATGCCACGATAACAGCGGTATCTTTACACCGGGTAACAAGTTTCAGCTTGTGGGAGTAACCATTGACATTCCAGCTCTCGCTCAACAACTGCCGCACATTCTGGTCTAACGATGAAAGTACTTTGAAAGTAAAAGAAGCACGGACCGTTTAGAAACTGGAAAAACTGAAATTATTGTATACTCTTATTAGTGAGTTCTGGGGAAACCAATATTCTAGTTTTTTCAGTTTGGAATACTTTTCTCAGGGGTTCGATCACCTTTAAACGTTCAAAAAATTGAAAATTTTTTCTTCTTTACAATTCGCAAAGTTATTGCAAACAGTTTTTTGAGCGTTGCCTGTCTAAACGTGTCGTGGTTAGGGAAATTCGTTGTATTCCGCGAATCTGAAAGTTGCGTGAAAGGGTGAACCAAGAGCGCATCCGGTATGCGGCTTCTGGCCGGCATATAGGACGATGAAGGACGAGGGGCAAAAGAGTCCATTAACATTCGGCGCGGCAAATTACAAGCCTTGACGTTAATGGGTCCATCTCAACAAAAAGTCCAGGCGCCGGTGGGTGGCGTTGTCCGTCCACGTCTCGCGCCCTGAACCCGAGAGATGAGCCGTCGAGATATCACCTCGGCAACGAAAGCCTAACAGACCTTGATGTCTTTTCAGCTCAATGGCTTCACTTTTTCCGCTTTTCGAGTCTCCGTATTAGTATTTTCAGTGTCGCAGTTCTAGGATCGTGTTTCCAAAAAAATAAAGAAGCAGTTTTTGAAAATCACAACACTGAAATACAGTTCTTTTCTTCGAAAAATAATGATATGTGAGAATGTATGTATTCAATTAACTTTATTAGTTAAATTTATTTAAAAATTTTTAATTGCAAGATTGTATAGTTTGGTAAATGTGAGTAGTGGTGTGGGAAAAGAGGGTTTTCGCGGTACTAACCACTCTTAAAATTCAAGTATTGATGATGAATTTTTGATGTAAAACTCAACAAAGAATTATGGACATGGAAAATAACCATAAAAATATGATAGTACAAAAATTCTGCATTAAAATGGTGTTAACAGAAAGAAAAGTTTTTAAATAAAAAATTAACAAAAATGTACCTACTATAATACAGAAAACATAAAAAACAGTTTCATGTGAGTTTTAAAATTTTAACGAAATTCGGAATACTTTAATTCACTAACTTAAAAATAATTTTTTCCTAAATAGATATCTCACTTTGAATGTTTAGCTAAAATAATGGGAAGAAAATTTTTAGATAAATGTTTTATGTAGTACATGATAAAAAAAAAGAATCTACTTAAATGCTGAAAATCTGAATAACTTCGAATCCTAGAAATCTGCAAAGTAATTCATAAAAGTACAAGAAATTCCCTCAATGTAATAAAATACTTTAAATACACTGAAAGTGCATTTTAGAAAGCTATAAAAGAACTGTTTTCTTAAAAATCTTTTTAAAGACTTAAGATCTATAATCGATTTAATTATGAAGCAGTAAGTGCTAAAAAATATTTACAGCTGTCTATAAAATGATAAGAAACACATGAAAATACTAGAGAACACTACGAAATTTGATGAGTACTAAAAGAAATGAAAGTGAAAGATATCTACATGTAGTACTGAAAATTTATGTATACATTGTCTTCGCAGTAATTCACGTGAATAATAAAAATTTATAAAAGTTTTGATGCTACAGCATTAAATTTTAAACTGACATATACATATATAGAAATTAAAAGATAAACTAGAAACCTAATATTGAAATACACTTAAATATTTTAAAATTATATTTTATAGTTACGAAATCAGCGAACACCAGATATCTGTAAATACTATAAAACTTTTTAATTTTATCGAGAATTCTAAGAGCATAAAATTCTATAGCGTTGAATTCAAAAAAACTTAGGTAACTGCTAAAAATTGTACACAATGTCAAAAATTGTGAAAATACTGCAAAAATACTAGAAGTACTGGAAGTTCCGAAAATCCGTAGTAATGATACTGTTTAATTAAGGAATATATGACGAAGCATTAAAAAATTTTATACATTAAAAAAAATTTGAAAATTCTGAATTCTATAAAAGAAATTAATCTCAATATGTGTAGTTTTTATTAAAATCTCTAATAATACCCATAAATACAAAATCTTATTGATACCAATAACTATGACTATATTAAAAATCTGAACATTAATTTAATCTACGGTTATATTATTTTCCCAAAATTTTATAAAATTCTATAAAAATGATTAAAAAAATTTTGAATAAATAATAAAATATTTTCAATCGTATTACTACTTGAGTAATATATACAAATTTTTGAATATTGTATAGATATGTAGAAAAAAAATTCAAAAACTCAGTTATATAAAAATCGTGAAAATCTGTTTACACGATTGAAATAAGCCAGTTTGAAAATTAAATTACAAAAATAAAAAATGCGCGAGTTTAAGCTGCAAAAATTATATCACTTGGAAATTCAAAATCAGAAATTGACTCAAAATCTTGCAAATTTTTTTTCTGTCTACGCTCTTGAATAAATGCTCATTATTTTTAATAAAATAAAACCAATGACCTTTAACAAGAATCAGGCAAACGTTGACAAATTTCTCTTGCAATATGAAGAATCCAATTGGTGCTCTGTGAATTTGATTTTGCGAAACGTGCCTTCATTGCGAACAATTCTAAGGACTCTTGGGAGAATACTGAGATACAAATCTTGTTCTCAATCCATCATAGCCTTTTTTCCGGAGCCTTCGCCCCGACGTGGATCATTCAAACCTTCCCAAAGCGATGTCCGTTCTTCGGCCCCAGGGTCGTCCCACAGTTTCACGTTGCTGCAGGCTAAACTAGCGATTGGTAATAATACCGCCAATGCTTGCCATTTTAGTCTCAAGTGCCGCGCATTATCGACAGGCAGAGCAAAGTACTCACGCCTTTCAATACCTCTTCAAGCCCTAGTTTATCCCATTCGTCTCGCTGCAACAAAAAATTACTCGTCGATAATGATATAAAAAATACAGTACGAAAAAAAACAATACACTGAGAGAAAGGTTTATTTACATTAAATTTCGATTTCTCAGGAAAATAGTTAGCATTTAAGAAATTTTCTGTCCACGAACTATTCAAGAAGGTTGGTAGAATAATACCAAATTTCAATTGCAGGAATTCATTGATTCCTTTTAAATATTCAATTTTGAATTTGAATTTAATAAAAATAACAAAATATTCCTTTAAAATATAAAACTGCTTAAACCAAGATTATCGTTATTTATTGAGTTCGAAAAATAAAAAAAATTTTTCAACTTGGAGAACCCATATGAAACCGTTTGTTATGCCTTCTATATTTAGGTGAGTACTTTTTTAATTATTTTACTGATTTAATTATTCATTACCTATATTTTATTGCATCATTTGTTATAACTTGTATTCGTATTATTTAGTAAACTAATAACCAATTTTATCTGAATTTCAACAGAGGTTTTGAACACTCAAAACTTCTCGAAGTAAAAGACACTCTGTAAAATGAAGTGGAGAATCAATTAGTAAAATCATCAGGAAATCAATGTTACTTACTAGTAAAAAATTATGTTCTTATTCACCAATAGGGACCTTGCACATTTTTCAAATTATTTTTTTCCTGATAGATTACATCGGAGTATGACACGGGACACAAGTTTTACTATTTTTGCAGTTTCATTTTTTAAGTTAATTAACAAAAAAAAGTACTTTTGAATTTCCCGTTAAAAAGTCGAAAACGCCCGAAAATGTCCATGATATTTGATTTCATGACGTATCATGATTGTTTCGATGCACCAGAAATGCGAGGTGTCAAAACAACCTTGTAAAATATATTGTTTGTTGTTTTTTGGTGATAAATATATATTTTTTAACATGAAAAAGGGCATGATACTTGCGCAATCGTCAAGAATAATTGGTATTGATTTTTTTATTTTATTATGAAACAGAAGAAAATATAATGGTAACAAAGTGTTTTTTTCCGCAGTTTCCGCAGGTATACATTATAATGTTTCAAAAATTATTAAACTTTTACATGGAAAAAGATGTAAATTTCATTTGAAAAATCCAAAATAATTAATAAAATTAACTATGATTGACGAATTAATAACACAACAAAAAATACGAAAAAACAAAAAAACTGAAATGTCACTCAAAATAAATTTGTATAAAAAATTATAAAATAATGAAAATAATAAAAAGAATATAAAAAGATAAAATAATAAAAATATTGAAAAATTAAAATTAAATTAAACTAGAATATAATATATTTATTCAGTAAGACTCAAATATGAAATATGTAAAATCGATACAAAAATATATCACAAAAAGAAAACAAAAATAATACAAAAAAATGTTGTAATGATAAAAAATGAAATAATAAAAACAACGAAATAATTGAAAGTGAAAGTAAAAATCAAACTTAAAATAAAATAAATCGTTTATATAATAAATTCGATCAGGAAAACTGAAACATAAAATATGAAAAATCAACACTAAAATATAATATCCTAAATAGATAGCAAACTTGATAGAAAAAAATAAATAAAATGTTTAAATGATAAAAATAACGAAATAATTAAAAGTGATAGTAAATTAAACTCCAATATTATAAAATAGTGAAAATTGAATTTTATCAAATCATACTTCACTAAAAATAAAAAAGTAAAAAAAAATAAAGCAATGAAAATAATAAAATGATAACAGATGAAAAATAAAATAAAATTAAAATACAATAATTTTAGTCAATTAAACTTAGAATTAGATAAAATGAAACCTCAACAATAACAACTATGTAAGAAGATAAAATAGTAATACAAATATCGAAAAGTGAAAATTAAATAAAACTTTATTTAAAAAAATTAAGTTAATTTAACTAAAACATACATAATACATGAAACAAAAATATTATAAAACTGAAACTTTACTAAAAATAAAATTGAAATCATAAAAATCATGTAAAAAAATGCCTGTGTTAAAATTTTGGCACCGTCAATAAATAATAAATGCAAGTTTATACACACTAGTGTCAATTCGTCGAATTTGCCTTGAAAAAATCTTCCTCCAATTTTATTTTATAATTTCTTTTTTTTTAACTATTATTTATACATAAAATTACACAGCGATCAAAGATTCAATGTAAACTGATGTTGACATTCGATGTTTTCATGTGTCATTTTTTGCAAAAAAGCAAAAAATTTTACTGTAATATTTATTTATTTGATCTATTTTACGACATCAGTAAAAAAAATGATACCTTAGAAAAAATGCAAGGTCCCTATTATGCACATTTGTATATATTTTGTAAATATCCTATAGAAAATTTACGAAAAAGGTGTGAAAAAGGTGTGAATTTACGAAAAAGCAAAACAAGAAAGTAATCAATCTTCCTTAATTTTCATGACTTTGCACATTTTCTCGGGTCGCTTTTCGTAAATCTCAAATACCGGCCCGGCATCACAGATCCTCGTTTAAATAACGAATCGTTATCTTTCAGCGCGGCCATTCGTCACGTCCGCGCGGGCTCTGAAATTTGGGCCTCGTCTCAATCGCGCCTCGCGCAAAATCTCAGCAATCGATCGGCTCGTTTATTAATCCAGTGCGCGAGCCATCACGCTTATTCGCGCATCGCCGCCAATTTCAACACGTCTTTTCGGCCCTTCCTTATCAAAATTATCAAATTCATCAAGTTCTGACGTTTCTTTTTTCCGATGCCAAATTGCTTTCCGTCCTCGCGAGCGTCGCACTCGTAAATCGACGGACGTTAATTACTTCGCCGCTTTCGCGATAATAATTGCACCCGGATCGATTGCGTATTTCGTAACGGGAGTACGCCGGAATTCGTGTAATGTTAATGTTAATTGGGAGAAGGCTGAATTATCCGAGGTGAATTTTAACGATAAGAAAGTCCGATCGCGGCGAATATAATTCTTTTGATGGGTCTTAATAAGAGGTGGTTTTTGTTTTGTTTTGTTTTTTGTTTTGTTTTGTTTTTTTTTTTTTTTTTTTTGAGGAGAAGAAAAGCGTGGGAGAATGAGGTTTCGAGTTTTGGTTCGAATGTTCTACTTTGGAGTGATGTGGAGAAAGTTTGGATTTAACGTTTGTTTTATAGCGAATTCATACTCCGCGAGGTTCCCAAATTTCTATTGTAAAATGAGAAAATTTTTTTTATTAGTTGAAACATTGTAGTATACACATGTTATATTTCGCTCTTTACGTCACTGTTAAACTTTTCTGTTGAATAGAAAAAGCGACATTAAAAAGGCAGGAAGCGAGTCGTTAAAAGTCGCTTGTGCACACGGTATAAAACACCAGAAACACGATGCCCTGACTTTAATGCATGTGATGCAGTCATACCGAGTCGTATCTCCGTATTTCCCTTGTTTTTCAGGGCGCAATAAACGTCGTCCAAGTGTCTCGAGCTCTGGTATATTTTTTCCTATTTACAACTAGGAATGACCGTCAATCAAAAAATATTACGCGTTTGCTCATGGATTTCTGAATTTTGCAACCTCCGCGTGGGAGTGTTATGATAATGAGCAGTTTTTATGATTATCGAGAACGGTTTTTCATTCCAAGGAAGATGGAAAAGACACTCGTAGAAAAAGCTGTGCGAATTTTTTGCAAAAACGTCGGGCAAAATGATTCACGTTCGAATGCATAAACATGAGACTATTGCAACATGTCTATAATTTGTATTGAACGCTGTGATTGCGACCGGAAATAATTTTCATGGTAAAGATAGGATATTCATTGCCTTTTTCAATACGATCTTGTGAAAGGTATTATTACTTGGAATGATTCGAACTTGTTGCTGGAAAATAAAAAACAGAGGGACGGCAGTTTTTTTACCTAAAATTTTGTACTTTTGGAGTATGATTTTTATTTCAGATTTTTTAATAATATTCATGTAGTTTTTTAAATTTGTATATTATTTGCTTACTTAATATTTTGATATGAATATTTGTATGAAATATAATAAAAAATGATATAATAGGCTAATTTTATAATAATAATTCATATAATTTTTCATAATCCAGACAGGTTATAGAATTTAGGTAAAAAAAAAAATACGTGTCTAATTAATTTCGATATAGAATAAAAAAAATATTCACACAAAAGTTTATTGAAATAATTCATTTTGCTTGGACTTTCAGGATTTGGCCCCCCCCCCCCCCAAAAAAAAATTCTTACCATTACGTATCCATAACCGTTGGCAGTAATTTTTGAATAATTTTCTCAACATACGTATAATCCATCATCAAATGGCGGGCATTCAGCTCGATGATTGATGAATAGTTGCTTCTCTCACCGGCTGAATTTCTTCAACTTCACCTTTCCAATGAAAAGATGATTTGTTCGTCATCGCAGTAGGTTTCACTTTGTCAGACAGTGAAAATCCAATCGTGGCGAAGAAATTGAAAAACATTCGCAACTCATACACTAATGCGCCCGTGAATGGCGACTCCTGTTCTCCACTCAGCGCGTATCATTGTGAGTCGCATCGGCAATATGTTTACCTCGGTGATAATTTGATGAAAACGAACCGCCGACGTCGCCACATTCTCGTACTGAGCAAAAATTGATGCCTGTAAAATGTACTGAAATTTTTTGTTTGAGCTTAATTTTAGTCGTGAAACTGTTTCTTTTAATCAGAACTACAAATTTTATTGGAATAATAGACAATGAATATTTTCGGAACACAACTATATTATTATTTTCATTATTGTACACTAATAAATAATAAAAAAATTTAATTAAACGACATTTAAATAATAGAACTAAATAAAAACCTATTAGAAACTAAATAAAACTATTGAAATTTAATATAAGTCATGAAGCTCATTGAAACTAAATAAAAATAATACACAACTTAATATGATTAGAATTCCTGAAATATTATGTTATGTAAATTTTACTTATCACTAATAAACTTTCAATATCCTTTCAAGATTTATTTATTAACCATAGGTGTCCATTTTTGTAAAAATTTACCGAGCATCTGTCTGAAAGGCAAATTTTTTTGAAATGTGTAATTTTTCAACATACAGAGATGATTCCTGATTGGAAAAATTAAACTTTTTTTTCAGTCATAAATTAGGTTTTGGTCATTTCAGTCATAAATTTTTTTTGTCATTTAATTTTTTTTTTTTTTCAATCATTTGTATTTTTTTTCATCATGTTTCATTATGCTTATTTTGAAAATTTTTATTATTTTTTATCATTTCTATCATTTACATATTTTTCTCAATTTTGTCATTTGTCATTGCATTTTCATCATTTTTTACTTGAAGAATTTTTATCATTATATCATTCATTTTTTTTTGTCTCGAAGGTTTTCGTTAATTTTATTAATTTTTACTGTTTTGTTATTTTTGTGATTTCAGTCATAAATCTCATTCAGTAAAATCAAAGAACTGTGTCTTGTCTTCATTCAGAAGAAATTTTTAGCTATAGCAAATGACGTGAGTAATGTTTTTAACTACCTGCAGATCAATAAAAACAACATTTTTTTTAGTTCTCACGGGAAATAAACAATATCGTTTGGTTTACTTTACTAACAAATTTTGTATACCGTAGGACGAAGAGACGACCTTGTATTTCGAAACGAATCTTTGAAAGACCGAAAAAGCACTTCTTGTTCGCGCATCGAAATTTTCAACTCGTATAATGAGAAGATAAGAGTTTCTGGATATCGCGTCATGATTTACCTCACCCCAAGGGGCTTATCGACGATTTATTAAAATTGTCAATCATCTGGACTCGAATTCTTCGATTACCATAATCGAGTTTCGTGGGGTATGTTAATCTGGCAGGATGTTTGTAAAGTGAAGTCTTGATGTTTTTTATAATTCGTTGATTCAACCAAAATAATTTAAAATTTACCTTTTTTAGTTTTGATTAGATAGGTTTAGGAATTTATTTGAAAAAAAAAACTTAGTGTTTTCGAAAATTCGTTGATTTGACCGAAATAATTTAAAATTTAACTTTTTAAGTTTGATTAGTTTAGTTTAAGAATCAATTGAAAAGAACTAGACATCAATGAAATTAGCTGAAATTTCGCGGATTTCCCAAGTAGAAAAAACGGGAGTATACTTCAGTAACCTTAGCCTCCAAGAGTATACTAAAAGTTGATTAAAGTATATCAATCGATCTACCCAAGTATACTTATTGGCACAAATGCATACTTTTGGGTGACTTGGCATACCGAATC
>JAPYZL010171426.1:0-12340 GCA_030522825.1 Platygaster orseoliae
AGACAAAAATACAGGCAGTCTACAGCAACTATAGAAAACCTACAAACTTTACTCTGTTTGGCCTGTAGCTTACATAGGGTTACATCGAGTTGTCAATTCAACAAAGTCTGATAATACAGCGTATTTTTGCTTAGTTATATTTACTGGGGTTTTCAGAATTATTAACGATAATTGTTTATAACAAACTTTATCGAGCTAACAAAAAAAAATCCATTGGGAAATATATTAATCGGGGCTACTACTATCGATATTGGTAGTCGAATTTTTCATTATAATTTTCGAACCAACTTTTGTTGAACAGTGTGTTTGGCTACATTTCCATAAACGGCTCACATAATTCTTAAATATGGTTACTCCTTATTATACATAGTATAGGAAATTTTTCCAATTTGTATGTTATACCTTGATGGCTCAATGGTATCATTTACGGATTCTCACGCGGAGGACTTTAAGTTCAAATCCTGTCGGCAGCGGTTTTTTTACCTAGTGAGTTCATAATGCGTCTATTGGGAATCACTGTGAATATGATTTATTAGTTAATTGATCACTTTGTTATAGTTACTATTTATAAATAATTTTTGTATTTTATTATGTACACTTGGAATACAGACAATTCATAGGCAGTATGTAGTTGCTCTATCTTCGATATGTATGCAAAATAATCTATAGTTTGTCTATAGTCAAACTAGATGCAAACTATAGAAATTATTTTTACAAGGGAAAAAACATCATTTATTATACAAAAGAAACACTTTATTTATTTTAAAGTAGGAAAATCGCTTCATTATATATTTAAAATTTCTTAAAAAAATGTGTATCCGCTGTCTTCTTTAAACTTGTAAATCTAGAAGAGGATAGAATGGTATGTTATATTATACTCTACAAAAGTCAGCATGTTCTGGCGGAAAGCAGTGGTATTTAATTTACACAATTTTTATCTAACATTAAAGAAAAAGCATAAAATATTGTTAATATAGATCCCCGAAAAATCGTTGCAAGCTGTAAGCCTCTCAAAAATCGTTTGAAGCGTTTCTTTGGCTAATAAACAATTATGATTTTTTTTAAGAAAAATACCCATTTTTGGTGGTCACAATCCCGACGGCCCCCTTTTTTTGTGTGAAAACATTTTTTTTTGGGAGGGGGGGGGGCGGATATCATTATATTTTTGTGTACAAGCAAAGATGACGTGAAAAAATAATCTGGGGAATGAATTGATAATATTACTATGTATAATGTTCAGCGAATGAATGTTTTTCATTTTCCATGTTTTATGTTTTGAGTAAAAATGTGTTATTATTTTTTTTTCCAGAATTATATTTATCAATTTATCAAGAATAAGTAAAGCTTAATACTGTATATTTAATAACATACGGAATTTAATAATAATCATTAATTTATTATAATTTTCATAAAGAGTTTTGTAATTAATTCATGTCAAATTACAATAAAAATAAATCAACTGTCTTTATTTATCAGAAACTTTTTTTCAAATAAATTTGGAATAATTTTGTAAAGTTTTCTCACCACCTATTAGAGGCACTTGAACATGTACGTCATTTCACATTTTATTTTCTTCTTTCGAAACGTAATGTGCGGTGCCAAGCACGTATACGCAACACCATAATCTCAAAATTTATCGAAAACAAGCAACGTAAAAAATTGACGACTTGAGGATTTTCATTTTGGCAATTTATTTTTTACTTGATTAAACATGCCACATGTGACGCTTGAAATCATCGATCACTTTTTTATTGCACATGCATGTTTATTTACGTTGATTTTGACTTGACATTCTACATGCCCCACACTCGCTTTCTAATAAAATCTTCTGAGCTAATTTCATGTTAGAAATCCATTTTTTTGACTCGAGAAAAGGAAAAATCTTCGCGCTTATGAGTCATTAAATTATTCATAGGTTGTGAATAATTTTTCCAATGTTTTGATTTAAATATAATGTTTTTTTTTAAAACGTCGGTCAGTAATATCGAAATCTTTTCAAGCAATAAACCGTTTTGTCATTTTTGCCCTCTCTGTCGAAAGAATCTCAAAGCTTGGCTATAGAAGAAATTCTTCTATAAATTTATTGTGCATTTAAAAAAAAAAATGCAACAACACAAAAACGAATTTAGTGAAAAAAGCCGTGTCAACAGTGGAAAAAAATAGATTTGTGTTCAACAAGGTAAAAGATTGATTCAGAATACTCGGAATAACGCGAACACTTCTTTAAAAAAGCTTCTTTCTCAAAATAAACACAACTCGAGGTTAGGTTTGCTAATAATCTCAAATAATAAGTCCGGCAGTATGTTTTCCATCGACGGAAACAAACTACCGTTTGTTTTGATGTTCAATGGTACGTGTTATTTATTTTTCTTTAAGTATTGCAAGTTTGTAAAATAGTCACCCTGGCATGCAGGTTACAACTCTTGAAAGTTGTAGTTGGGTTGCTAATTCTGAAAACTGCAACCGAAAATCTTAGAGATAAAAACAAGTCTAGAAAAAATCAAATGTTTATTTTTTTTTGCTTCATTAAAAAAAGATACAAAAGTGAAATTCATAATATGTAACAAGCTAAGTACAAAAATATGAATAAATATGACCATGCTAACTATGAGTAAAAGAAGTGATTAGGTTTGTGTATATTAGGGGCAGTTCCAAAAAAATTTTTTCGAAGGGGGTATTCAGACTTTTCATCTTTAATTTTCTAAAAAAAAAAATTGTCATCAAACTCTCAAATTCTATTTCTCGAATAACAAGAAAAAATTTTCAGGGGGGGGGGTTACCCCCCCCCCCCGCCCCCATGGGTCCGCGCCTGTTTTTTGTATTTGTATTTTGTATAAAAAAAGATTAATTTGGACGCATCTTGCCATAACAGAGTGACGTACATTATTTTGGACCTAAATTTATTGCGCAGTTATGACGCGATAATGACGTTAGGATCGCGCAGTTATGACGCGATAATGACGTTAGGATCAAGTATAACTTGTTGCCGAAAAAACCAAAGCCTAATGTGTCAGTACTTTGTTCCAAACTTGACGTAAACCTCACAATAATAGAACGTCAATATGGCGTTGCAACCACTGACACAGTGCTATCTGGGATGTACTTGCCTTTTTTTTCGATTCTTTAGTATTTACCAACATCGACTCTGGTTTAACTTACTGATTTAAATTTACTATGTTTTATTTATTTTTTAAATTAACTATTTAACTAATTAAGTTACTCTGGAAAGTCCTTAACATATAATAAACAATTTTCGATTATATACTCAGTACATCAATGGTCAAGTGGATAAATACCAGGCGGTGCAGTGTGAAAGTCCCAGGTTCGCGTCCCGTCTCCAGCACAATTTTTTACAGATATTTATGATCTTATCATTGCTAATTAAATGTTAAATTGTAAAATTACCTCCAGGAAAAAATGCATTAATTGATAACAAAACAGTTAAAAATACTACATCTTCGAACCAAATTTTTTTTCTTTTTGGTTCAGTTTGACTATTTTTTTCATAAGGGCATGAATGGAAATTCAATGGAAAACCAAGGCAAAAGTTCAATGGAAAAATTTCCATATGCCAAAAAACCATAGACTTTTCCATTGGAAAATTCAATGGAAATTCTTATGGAAATTTCAATGGAAATTCTATGGAACATTTTCCTACGGGTGCAAGCAATGCAGCGTTTATTGCTGCAATATGGTCTACATTTTGCTATCTGAGATTCTTTCCAACTTAGTACATCCTTTTAAAATTTCAAATACCTTATTAAATTTCATGGTCCACATCACATGTTACCAAAAGTGTATGAAAACTAACCTTCATCGGATCTGAACGCAGTTTTTCTGACAGGTTTAAATAATGAAATATATTTTCTAGCATTTCACCAGACAAGTTGTAAATTTGCAATGATTTTCTTTCGTTTTTCTCCATGTTTTTTGATTATTTTCAACACTGTTATCAAATATATTCAGACTTTCAGAGCCATATAAACCACGACTTGCCAGTCTTGCCACGACTCAACTGAACCAGTGTGCCTATCAAATACTACGCGCACATGTTTCATTGGTTCTTCTTGTTTACCTAACCTAACATAACTCAACTAAACTGATGTGTAGGTGTATGTGATGTACCTATATACACTTAGCTATGAAGAACTATAGAGGAGTACGAACTCTGTATGCTGATGTGTGCTGATGCATAGAAACAGCTGACGCCCAAAAATGCTTGAAAGACGGGATGCAAATAAAAACTTGTCTCATATATTTTTATGCACAATACTTTATTTAATGCTTAACATATGGAATATGTAATACTTTGCACAGTATGTACAATTATTTTGTATAAATGTATCTGCATGATAAATTATAAACAGACAATAACGCGTAAGTCAATTTAAAAATATCCATCAGATCGTGACTGATAATGTTAATAATAATCAAAACCAAATTATTCTCGAATTTCATTCCCTTAAATTATAGTGACGGAGTATGACAAGTACAGGACATAAAATCGTCGTAATCCTATAGAAACCATAAATTCCATAACTAGTGAAATAATAATTTTTTAACAAATGCTCTTTCCCAAAAGGGTATCAAAATCACTCGAGTTTAAAAATCATCTTTACACTTGTTACGAAATTTCTTTTACCCCACAAAGTGGAAAAAGGTCAAAGAACCGCGATACCGAAAAAAAGCACTTTCCCCACAATGTAAGATAAAAATTGCTTTCTACACGGCGAAAACGCGTCGAGATCGATCATCGAAGTTTGTTTTCTTTCAATCATCTTACAAAATATTCATCACACCAGTGGCGTAACTATCAAAGGAACTCAAAAATATTGTTAGTTTTGGATATGACTTTTTCAAGTTAAATCTACCAACATTCCCAATTACAATTTTCCGAACTCTCCGAAAAGTCTTCAGTACCTTATTCTCAAAAAAATTTGCACCGGGTTCACTATTTCCTCGGCTACGCCACTGCAGCGCACCTTTTTCCGAAAACATTACAAATATATTGCATCTCAATTCGTGCAGACTCTCGTGGTCGTTATTGTTTAAGCGCGAAAATTCGCATAGATTGATCATCAGAAATAACAAACGAGTCTTTGCGATCCTTCGTGTTTTCGTACAAACTAACTTATTCACATAGAAAAAATGTCGCAAAAACTTTTATATTACTCAACGAGCCTTTGGCAAAACCACAAAAATGTAGCCCGCAAAAGGCATTTGTCTCTCTCTCTCTCTTTTATTATTATGTTTTTTTTTTCATTTTTTCTTCAACTTTTATTTAAACAGTAATAAAATGCAATAGTTTTGCGACGTTTTGTACATGTGTACATATGTATAATCAACATGTTACAATTACACTTTAAGTGACTGTTGGATACTTAAAAAAGTATCGTCGTGACAATAAATGAACTTTGTAGTCCGAGTCTTCGAGACTTCTACAACGTACACGAATCAATCTGAGATCTTCGAGGATATAATTTATTATGCGTTCCATACATTTTAATTACTCGTAATGTGCGTAAAGTTATTTTCAAATTGGCTCATCTCAACTTCGTTTCATTGATTATTATATTAACATCTCCAAAAGTATTGGTTTTCCTTGTAAAATAAGCTAATTTTCGCAATAAATAACTTATCTCGATATTTCAATAATTCCAATTTGAAATCTTAGGTCGAATACATCGTTTTTCAATATTGACTTTGGATATTCTCAACTTGCGATTGTACAAATTTTGAATAACTTGCACATTTCAGCAAGTTCTTTTTTTATCTACCAATTCGCCTAATTTTTGTCATTTTCGAGACGTCAACTAAAGTTTTTTGCCCATCGGCATTTTTTGGTATTCAGCGATTCGATTGATTTCAAAAATTTATCCGAGAACAGGAGCATACGCAAAAAAAACTTTTGACGAAATTTCGAGGTCTTTAATTCCGAATTCCTTTGTTTTAATCCTAAAATTATTCTGTAATTTCAAAAAAAGTGGTTATTAAATTTCTATTCTACAAACTTTGATAATCAGCATTTCAAAGTCATATCTAAAATTTTGTTCGACTTCTAAAATACACACATAATTATTGGAACTACGCCCCTGTTCGAAAAAAAGTTCACTTGTTGCAGTGGTTGTCATTTTTGACATTCAATCGAACGCAAATTTAGTTACAAAACTTGAGCATACACCTTAGGCAACACAAAATAAACCGAAAAAAAACCCAACAAACAAAATCTCATCTCTTGTCTAAAATACATATTTTGAAATGTCGTCATTTTTTTACAAACGGTAAAAATTTTAGAAAAAAGATTCTACGTTATAAAATCCTATAAAAGTTTTCGTTATTTTCGTAGAAACTTAATCTATTGAAGAATTGATTTTTAAAAATATATGTATATAATATATACTCTCGAGCGGACAGTAAAAAATGTGCACTCTCTGCTCGCGCAAACAACGACGGGTACGAAAAATCGTGATCGGTCGAGCCTAGTTCCAAGTGCAAAAAACTCGCTTCTCGATTCCAACTCGGCAAAACACCCCAAAAAATACGTCACCCCAAAATCAACGATTCGGAGTCGAAACCTCGCGAAAATTGATAGAAGTCTTAGCTTATCTCGCCTAATCCATAAGTCACTTTGCAAACCGCTTTTCCAGTCCGAATTTCATGTCAGTAATTGCTCATCATTAACGTAACCTACGCAAGAGTCCACGAAAAACTTGATCAACTTTCATATGCATAAGATACATGCGCTCATCAATTTGCTCTCGAAGAAAAAAAAGAAAAAAAAAAAGACTTGATCTGCTGAAATGCGTATCAGTAAACAACGGTTTCTGTATAAATAGGTATTTACAGTATCAATTTGTGCGTCGAGCATAAAGGAAAACCCGAGCGTATATCGTAACAACAATCAAATGATAAATAATATATATTATTGCCAGCGGATTGACTTGGATTTAAAAACATTTTTTTTTTTCATCATCACGGCAGTGGAATCGTACAAACTAACGCGTACAAAAATATACGAATTTGTATCGGCGAAAAATAAGGAGTATTACATCCCCAATGCATACGACGCGATGAATAAATAAATGAAGAACGCAAAAAAAAAGATGGCGGTTCGTGAACAGCTAAGAAATCAAGAGACTTAAGTTCAAATCTACGCACTAGTAGATGCGCCGAAAGACAAAGTGGGCGCGTCGTCTTTCGAAGCATTGTATGTCTTCGATGTTTGATTCCAAGCGAAGGGGGCCTTCGCTGCGTTATTACGATTGTCGCCGAAGGCTTTTTCAGACAGTTACGTGTTCATTTTTTACGTTTTACAGGAAGGTGTTCTCATGATGAACCCGAAAATCATGTACCAGTCCTTAAATTGATTTTTAAATGGGATTTTACTGATTCCCGTACGTTTCCCCGAATGGACATTTACCCGAATACAAATTCCCGAATTTCTATTTACCCAAAAACAGCCCTAGATTCCCAATTTTCGACTCGTAAAAAATACATATTAGACTTCTGAAAAAACAAAAGACGTTTTTAACTGAAATTGAAAAAATTAAGTAGCATGTAAGGAAAAAATTTTTCGTTTAAAAAATATCACATTAATAATTCAATCTGTGAATTAGGGGAAAGCGCGTTCGAGAAAATGGTTTTTAAATTTGCTTTTTGGTAGGACGATTTTTCGACCAGTACAAGCCCTCTAAAATTCACATGTTGCAATTTTCGACCGATTTTTTTGTTCAGTAACGTCCCTACTTCCCTCAAATTAGGAACTTGTTTAACGCACCTTACCTTAATCGCACCAAGTTGCAGTCAATTTGAAATCTTGTCGTTATAATCAGTCAATTAAATTTACCATCAATGATTTTTTAGAAATTGAGCCCTTACAAATTTGCAATGCAGAAGGGTAGGTGTAGATAGGGTTGTTGATATTTTTCGATATTTTTTAAAATTTTGTACATACTGATTTTTTTTCAATGATAAGCATAGGCCTATGATATTTTTTTCTGCGCGATAAATATCGATATTGATATTTTTAAATATATCAACAACCCTAGGCATAGAGAAAGTTGGAATATGTCTTTAATGTCTTTCCAAAGTCACAGCAAAATTTCAACCTTTCGAGCTAAGCGAGGAAATTATCGACATATGTCGATGGTGTAACCAAATGATACCATTATTCATGAGTATTTTTTATCACTTCCTTAACTCGAATATTGGTGTAAGAAAATGGTTTTCATTCAGCTTCATGTTAGTTCCTGCGATTTCATGACAGTGACAGGGGTTTGGCAAAAATGCACTGCTAATTCATATCGGACCCACCTATCATTGAATGTCTTTGATCGTAATATTCAACTTATCTTGCATTTATTTAAATTTTTGATTTGCTGAATTATCACAATACGTACCTACTTAAGTATCCAAATGTATCGATTTCAAAGTTTTACTTACATGATTCAATATTTTCAATTCACTCAAATTTTAAGCTTTGTTTCAGGTTATGAATCCTACCTTAACTACTGAGAATTTAAAGTTGTGAACAATCCTTATTTTAGATGTTGCCGTGCAAATTTTGGGAGTTTTGAGACAAAGTTCTTTAATTAGAAGTTTTAAGAGAAGTTCGAAAAAAACAGGTTCGACAAGGGTACACAACTCAGGAAAAAGTGTCCACGGTTTCGTGACCAGTCAAAGCTTCTCAGCCTTTTCGAATCTTTAGATCTCGATAAGAAAATAAAAAATTGAATGTGTAAATCGAGAAATTTCTAGAAATATAGTAGCCAATATTTATTTTAAAAATTTAAAGATCGTAAATAGAAGATGTAAGAGTTTCTATTTCCAATTGTAACAAAATTTCTCACAAATCACGCAACGAACTCACCGTAATTTATTCAAATCCGAAAAGTTAATTATCAAATATTTGATTTTTTACTATATAAAAAAGTAGGTGAATTATTCTGCTTTTTATAATATTGTAACTGCAAGGCATCATTGAAAAAGTTATGAAATAAAAGGAACAAAATATGTTATTTCATCAATAACATTTATTATAATATCAGAAAATTAAAGTTTTTGGTAGGATAATCATTTTTTGCAAAGTGCATAACGAACTTACCGAAAATCGCTCAGATAGAGTAAATCCGAGAATTTCATTGTCAGACGTTAAAACAAGGGTCACGTGATAAGACCTGTAATCATGTGACCTCTTAGGGCTTCCCCACAAGAACTCGACCAATTCGAAGTCGAATTCATATGTTATTATATCTATATATACGATATATGTATATATGTAAATATATGAATTCGACCATTCGACTTCGACCTGGTCGAGCCCTTGTGAGTATGCTATTACAGGCCAGTCAAAAAAGGCAGACACTTTTTCAAGCATAAAACATATCGAGTAGCATGCTCTTGAGAAAGAAAAAATCTTTTGTTTTCTCTTAAGACTCCAATATTTTTTTTTTTTTTAATGGAAATTCGTAATATCAGGTTTAAATTTTGAAGCATTTATTTATTTTATCATAAAGAATGACTTGAATCCAAAATCACAAAATAAAAAACATAAGTTCAAATATTTGTTATATTTTTTTAATCAAACTTCATTTTCGTTTTTTTCACAAAAATCTATTTTTCCTTGACTTCAGGAAAGAACGGGGAAAAAAGCCAAACACCCCATTTCCATTATGCATACAATATTTGGATTCACGAGAACCCAATTTCTCAATCATCGTCTTAAACTTTTATCAACTGCTATCGAAAGTGGTAAAATCTCTAAATTCCTGCAACGACAAAAATTGATTGGCATCTTGAAACTTGATCCGAGTTCTTAAAAAATTAACTGCCCTCGAATTTCCCAGAAAACCGGAAGCTTTGGAAGGGGTTTTTTCGCGTATCGTTTCTTCTAAACTGCCACAAACATTTGTAAGAACCCTTGCATTTCCCCATCCCGCTCAATACACTATAAAATATCATCACAGCATTCTTGACGTATATTCTTTTATTCTTTAAAAGAAATTTTCAGTCCACGCGAAGAATGTGGCAGTTTTTTTTAGTGTATATATAGAGCTATGTATATGCTACAAATTTCATCTCGCGCGAATCGAAAATCTTAAATTTCTTGGAATGATTCGATATTTCGATTCACGTGAGAGTTTTTGTTTTTTTGCTTTGTACCATACAACAACCATTCGTAAACAGATAACTTTACATTCCAAGGATGAAAAATCAAAACTCCTCAAATGACGTTATCGATGACGAGGGCTCATTTTCTTTCAGTAGAAGGTACAAGAAATAAGCCCTATCGCTAACGCCACTAAATCAGTTTAAATTTCCAACTTTTTGCCTCTACTTTTTTTTGTCTTTCGACACTTTGAAACGGACGTTCCCGTCCAATAGCCCTTGTAATCTGGGACAGCGATACGCGCTTAGCGGAACCTGTGATCGATACGTTGACGGAAAATACATTTGTTGTTCACTGTAGTTTCGCCTATGCGTCCAAATAATAATCTAATAATAAGCCAGAACCTTACATCTCCGTAACCTTATATCACAAAGATTAATATCACGCTTTCTCTAAACAACAAGGAAAAAAACTATTCTTTGATAAATTTCGTAAATGTACTTGCATTTGTGAAAGGGAATCCTCTCAAATTGTGGCGAATTTTGTAATAAATCGAAAATTTACAAATACTTACAATGAGACCAACGAGAACACCAAAACACAACATAAAGTTTCAAAAAAAAAAAAAAAAAAACCCTATCTTAAAATAAAACTGAGTACGTATCTTACGCCTGATACTACGCATGATGAGAAATAAATTAAGACTCTACGCGACTGACTGACATTAATGACCGAGGGACTGCATGGAAGACGCGTGCAAGGCCAAGTCGGCGAGGGTGTTGACTTGGTTACTCGGCACGGGTTGCAAAGTAGCGACTACGCTCGACGCTGCCAAGGAAATGGGGCTGCAGGCTATCTCATCGAGGGGCTCTGTGGGTTCCTCTATTTTCAATCTCTTGGCCTCCGCAGAAGAAATAACTTCGAGCGCCCTTTTTTTGGGGTTTACCTTTAAAGGAATTTTACTGCTCACAAGTTGCGCTTTGCTCTCGGCAAGGAACTGGTTTGAGGACTCCTCGTATCCCGAGTCCGAGGAGTCTTGGCCTTCGCTGAAGGTTTTGGCAGGTTCGGTGGGATTTACGACAGTTTCGTTATTGGACTCGACGCTGTGAGCGGGACTCGTCGAGGCCGAGTTCGCGGGGCTCGTGGAGGCCGAACTGTCGGCGCTCTGAGGCTGCTGCTGTTGTTCGATGAGCTTTTCTTGATCGGGCTTCTCTGGTAGCGATGGCGGCGAGAATCCATAGCAAGTTTCGCTGGGCACTGCGTCGGATGGCGACATTGGCGCCGAGCGTATGGCGCAAGGCTGCATGAGCCCGAGTTCCGCCATCGCTTCCCCAAAGAGGCCTCTATAAATGACGCCGCAGCAAGTTTCTTCCCTGAAAAAATTAAAACATTGGTTTTTTAGAATCAACTGCTCAAGAAACTTAAGGGGGTCTCCTTATCCAGAACCAAGAAAAAAGGTACTTTTTCCTAATTTTTTCTTGAAGCAGAAAATAAAAACGCAGGACAACGATTTCTTATATATTTTTAATTACACATTTAAACTTTTAAAAACATTTTTTTTTTATTTAAAAACAACGAAAAATTTCGGAGTTATCGAATATCCAACACAGCGTCTTGCCACGGACAAGTGAATTCGCGTGCACGATATTATCCAAAGTTTTCATTTGAAACATACATATAATATATTTTTTTAATCAGAGAAGAGTCATGCGCTTATAGGGAATCTAAAAAACTGTAAAAAAATTTTTTAATTGATTTTTTGAGTCACTTTTCAACAAAATCGAGTTTTTTGCCCTTTTTTTATTTGTTAAAAATGCGTTCTATATGGGTCATTCTCCGAAAAAGGGGCACTTCGATGTCTTTACTGCATATCATAAAGAAATGTGAATTTTGGTGTTAGTGATATGCGTTTTCATCAATTTCTATACTATATTTACAATAACAAATAAGAAACTTTTATTTAAAATGAGGCAACATCTATGAAATCGCACTTGTATAGCTTGAAAACGTGTTTCTCGCATGTCCACATGAAGAAAACGTAGACTTTTCATGAAGATTGTAAGTCAATTACGTGATATTGGCAGGTGAGCAATAACTGGAAAAAAAACTAGGTACTCAAACTAGTTTTTTCATTAATTTCGAGTCAATGAAATCAATTTCGTTATATTTTTCTGATGAATTTTTTTATGTCCAAAAAATATTGCACGCAGAGACGGGAATGGAAGTCGTGTA
>JAPYZL010171431.1:0-23006 GCA_030522825.1 Platygaster orseoliae
TAATGTTTTTCGACCAAATATTGTATATTCCACTACGATTGATTAACTATGTCAAACTTTCTTTGCATATTAATTCTGTACTGCTTTCAATGCTTTCGTCTCTTAGTTTTTTCATTACGTTCACTCACAAATACTGTTAAGGTTTTTCATCAACGTACCTAAAGAAATTTCGTATACTACGTAAAAGTCATATTATTTTTGTAAGCATCGTATATCATATAAGTTGTATTAGAAGGTAGAAGTTCTGATCGTATGTCATACAAAAGTCGAGGGGGTTTATGAAAAAAATACACCTGCACTGTCAAACCTTTAAAAAATTGTCAAAATTGTCCTGTAATTACACAGTTCATTACAAAAAATTGCCTTGGCTAATTTTTGCAAAAATGGATGCTATTGGTCACTAATGAACCAACCTTAAAAATTTTTCAAAGTTCACATCGTTTGTCCAAGTTATTTACAATCTTACATAAAAACACTAAAATCAGATCTAAACATCCTACTTTGAAAATACAAAATACTCGACGAGAGGAATTCCTCGTTAGTATTGTTTTTGCTGAAAAACAAGTTTTTCAATGAGTGAAATTGTGCCAAAACATAATTGAAATCATTTCCTAGAAAGGTATGTTTATCTTTCGAATAACTATTCGTTTTATCTTTGTTTTGTAGTATTGTGAATGGGTTCGATGTTGAATCGTTCGTCACGTGAAAATTTGGCTCAGAGTCAATGACGCGGTTGACAAAACCGGCGTTCGACACCGACACCTACAGCCTTCAGCTCGGGGGTTTCAAGGGAGCGAAGCGAGGCAGAACAAGGAAGGATCTGAAGCGATAAAGGGAGCGTGATGGAGCGTGACAAGAAGGAACTATAACACTAATATCGCTGCTGACATCTGGAATGTGTGAATGACAGAAAGAAGTTGGAAAAAATTTCGGAAATTGAAGAATATTTGTGAAATTATGGTAGAATGGAGGGTTATACAAATTTTCACGGAAAGCAATGAATTAGAAATTAGAAATTACGAAATTGAATTACATGTTTGAAATGAATGTTCATTTGATTGTAAAAAACTTTTCCCACTTTGGTTATAACAACCAAAACTTGTGTGTTATAGCAACTAATGCTCAATTTTTCTAACTGATACTTATGTTGCAATAACTAACTATTTGGTTGTCATACATAAAGTTTTAGTTGTACTACCCAAAACTTTGGTTAGCTCATATTTTACTAAATCAATGATTGCTGTAACCATAAATTTCTCTCAGTGAAATTATTCAGTAATTTTTGGCTTGTTTAGATTTTTAATACACACGATTATATTATAATAACCTTAAATTTATTTAAAAGTCATTTTCATCACTCGTAAAGCAAACAAATAATTTTACCTGCGGCGTAAAGCGCGACTGAGATCGGTCCGCGCCAATGGAGAATCACTTGAACCAGAGAGTACATCTTCTCCACGGAACTCTGGGTGGCCAAGCAAACTTTGCTCGATTGCGACGCCGTCGGAAATTTGGCACCGACCAAGATCGCGTCGAAAGTTCGAAAAAGCCTCCGGGCGTCCCACCTCCCGAGGCGAATATCCAAAGACAGGCGAGGATGTTTCGAGTGCTTTTCGTCTTTTGTGAGGACGATTTGAGGAACCCGATTGAAAATGGCTCGATCTGTTACAGGATTTTGGCGTTTGGGCTCCTGCAACGATTCGCCGGGTTTCCAAGTTTCGCACTGCAGGAGGAGCGAGGTTAGAAACATGTTGGAAAGCACCAGGACGACCACGCTGACGAGAGTCAGGTTCCATCTTCGGCATGCGAACTGAAACAAAAAAAAAGAATGGTTTTTGAAGGTTTTTTCAATTATTTTACACATTCAAATATGGGGGAACTTGAATTTTACATATTTGTAGTCGGGTAAATTGGTGAATTCTCGGGAAAAAGTATTTTTGGGGGAAATTTTAAAATCACAATATGAAGTGAACTGTAAAAATACTGTAAAAATACTGTAAAAATAGAGTTAACTGTAAAAATACTGTAAAAATACTGTAAAAATATAGTGAACTGTAAAAATACTGTAAAAATACAGTAAAAGAGAAGTGAACTGTAAAAATACTGTAAAAATACTGTAAAAATGAAGTGAACTGTAAAAATACTGTAAAAATGAAGTGAACTGTAAAAATACTGTAAAAATGAAGTGAACTGTAAAAATATACAAAAAAAAATTCAAGTACTGTTTTCTGAGAAATGTATTATCATACTTGAAAAATAATGAAAATTAAGCTCTTCAGTCTTCAGTTTCGAAAATCTTCATGAAAATGGTAGACAATTCTTGAAAATGTAAAAATTCAAAAAATACTCAAAGTACTGTTTCCAGCAAAATTTATAATCATACCTAAAAGATAATGAACTCAAATTTTTTCAGCCTTTAGATCTGAAAATCCTTATGAAAATTCTAGACAATCCTTGAAGCTGCAAAATTACTGTAAAAATACGAAAAACACAATACTGCTTCTTTAGAAATTTATGAACCTACTTCAAAAAAATGAAAAATAAACTTTTTAGCTTTCAATTTTGAAAATCTCAATGAAAACGTTTGAAATCTAATATAAACAATTATATCTCCTAAAAATACTTATAAATCGTAAAAAAAAATAATAATTCTGAAAATACTTTGTCAATGAAACACCTTTTACATATTCAAATATAAATTACTCAAAAATCCATGAAAACACAAAAAATATATGAAACATTCAATTCGCGAGCATGATATTCAATAATTTATTAAAGAAATCCTAGAAAATATTCGATAATCCTCAAAATGGCACAAATATAGGAAAACAAACATAAAATACAATGATTTTATATAAAATATTTGTAAAACCTGTTTCTACTCCTTCAAATTTTCAGACAATTGCAAGATATAAAAAAAAATTTTGTTCAAAATCTTAAAAAGGTGACTTAAGGAAAACGAATGTTAATAATTTAATACAGTACATTTTCAGCTTAAAATATTGTATTATTATGAATTTTTGAAAAAGAAAAAAGAAATTTGGAACGTAACAGTTCAATAAGTTCCACTAAAATTTATAAAATCAAACCAGATTCAAAATTTCTTATTTCTGTTTAAATTTCTAAAATTCGACGTTCCAGAGTTCAAAGTTTCTCAGATTTTCAAAATTTCAGTAAATCATAGTTTTTTATATTAATTACTTGGTTGAAACAATTTCTCCAATTTCTTTTTTTATACATTATCCTAGAAAGGTATTTATTATTTTATTTTTAAGTTACTGAAAACTAAAAATCCTGAACTCTAATCAAATTAAAAAACTAACAGAAGAAACAATTTTCGTCAATGATTACCTCTTTTTTGAAAAATCATTAGTACTTACTATACCCATCATTTTGTAACTATTTGTACGTCCATTGATTATTACGTTCGTTATTGCTATTTTTTTTATTATTATATGAAATAATAACTAATTTCATTCCTAAGTGTTTGAAATTGTACATGAAATAAATACATATTAAAAATAAACCTGTGACATCAATTTAATTCATATTAGTGAATTGAATTTTATACCTTGATGTATTAGAATCATACAAAAATATTTGAATTAAATTTGCATTTACATTCATTTCGTGCATGTAACTGAGACTTACTTTTTTTTAGATACTGGTTTCATGAAATCTAAGACAAATTTTAAATGCTATGTGTGAAAAATTTATAAAAATCAGGTAGGTGTCTTGAGGTAATACACATTTAATAGATGTATTTCATTCATGTCGAAGTGTCTAAAAATGTCTAAATAGTGTTTAAAATTGTCTGAGTATTGTGTAAGAATGTCTTAACAGTGTCTACAAATGTCTAAGAAGTATTTAAAAGTGTCTAAATAGAGTCTAAGATGTCTGAAACTGTCTAAAAAATGTCTAGAAATATCTAAAGAATGTCTAAAATTGTTTGAAAGTGTCTTAAATGTCTAAGGTGTCCAAAATTGCCTGTATAGTCCCTAAAAATGTGCCTAGTAAGTGTCTAAAATGTCTAAAAAGTGTCTTTTGCTCTTGGGTCAGATTGTGAGATATTTATGCACTTGGGTCATATTGAGAAAATTTTTTCACTTGAATCAGATTGTGACATTTTCACTTGGGTTAGGTTACTTAAATAGATGTATTCATGTTTCAAATATCTAGTTTACAAAATTTCAGGTACATTTTAACACGTGTCACTTAATTACACATTTTTCAAACATGTTTACCTAACGTACGTTTCAAATAGCTGGTTTATGAAATATCCAGTAATCCAGTACATCGTAATACATTTTAAATAGAAAGTGTATGAAATTTGAGAAAATTTCCAGCAGTGCTGCAATACAGCAAATCATAAATACCTATTCATCTCTGAGACTATTTCCTGATAACCATCACAACAACGTTACTTGCCAAATTGAATTCGACAAGTTGTCACTGTTTCAACACCGTTCTCAAGCATACAATTTGATAATGGATTAGCCGTGTAAGGGTCGCACATTAAGGACAGCGCCACACAGTATATGGCTCGCATCAGCGATAACGTTCGCATGATCAATCATGTTCCATGTTTGTAGTCTTGAGCTACGTACGCCATTCCAGGCCAACGTGCGGGCGAAGCATGAATACGTCAAATATTGACGATTCATCGAAACTTCATTATGACTCTTCAACATGGAACTACTTAATAACGCTTCATAACTCGATAGTTTTGCAACCTTCCGAAGCGCCGCGCGATCGTAATTATGATTAAGATGGAATAATGGATGTTCTTCTGAAAATTATGTTGGGAAGAACTTGAATTTCGCTCATCATATTCGTGGGCCAATTTTGGCGGTTTTTTTTTCAGATCAAGAAACATTCCTGATATGCATATTTTTCCAGAACAGTTCGGAAATCGCATTATTCTCTGGGGAACATCAGCTCGACGAGGCCGTAGCCGCAGTTTGTCAAAGTTCTACGTCCTCGAGCGATTTTTGCGACCTGCCAGAAAACTACTTTGGCATAAGTAGAACGGAAAGTCAGCTCGTTAAGGACACACAGATCCTTGAAATCCTGAACTTTGAATTTTAGAGAGCTGTTTTTTGAAATGACATCCAAAAATAATCATACACATGTAGATGAATTTAAGGCTTCTAGGCACAAAACTTTGTTCCTTTTCGTAAGAAAAATCCTGCTTAGAAATCATTAACTATACAGGCCCGGCGGAACGTTTTGTCCATCCTTGTCTACGTTGCCTTTGAGCGCGCAAAGGCAACGTAGACAAGGATGGACAAAACGTTCCGCCAGGCCTGTTAACTAATTAAATAATAAATAATATATAATTGTTATATTACTATATAATGTGTAATAAACAATATAGGTATATTTGAATTTTATTTTCAAGTTCTAGAAGGAATATTATTTAGGAAATGCAGATCGAGTTTTGATTTGAATGAAAACATCCAGTCATGTGGAAGTAATGATTTTGATAAGTGCAATCATTAAATTTCGTCCGAGATCCCAATCGAAAGCGGCCGAAGTCGAGTTCTTTCGCTCTCTCTTCTTCTAACACGCAAGAAAAAGCAGGCTGTCTCCCCTAAAAACCATGAGGACATAATTGACGACTCAAATGACGAACACGTCATCAGTCACTTTACGGACCGTCGGACGACACGTCAAATACGTCGCCAGACGACTCTTTGACGACATTGTCATGACGACTCTGATTACGAGATTATTAACTATCGTTAATAATCACGTATAAGTTTAATCTTCTTCAATTTCATGCAAAGATAGGCATCAACGTTGCTTTAAAAATATTGCCGAAACCAATTTTTCATAAATAGCCTGTTATTAAAGTGACGACACAAATGAGGGCACGAATGACGGGACGCATGGACTTAGAAAATTTTGTACAGACGTGTCGTCAACGAGTCGTCTGACGACGTATTTGATGTGTCGTCTGACGACGTATTTGATGTGTCGTCCGACGGTCCGTAAAGTGACCGATGACGTGTTCCGTCATTTGAGTCGTCAATTATGTCGTCATGGTTCGTATTAACGATTTTTAAAGTGACGACCCGTCTGACGATACAAAATGACGATATCGTCATGGTTTGTAGGGTCGAAAAACGTGCTCAGCCAATAAGAACGCGAGAACGCGTGCAGATACTTCAGAGGGAGTTTACTCTCCCATCACTGCTTTAAACACCTTCAAAAGGTTCCAAGTAAAACTTTTGTCTGTACTCACTTTCTTAATTTCTTCCTGCTTGAAATAAGATGTGTTTGTGATTATTCACTTGTATTATGAAAAGTGCTCGTCCATAAAGGTAAGTCGTTCAAAAAAACATACATAACATTGATTGAGTTAGACAACACGATACTTTGTTACTCCCAGATTCGAAATTTTTCAGACGACTTCGTTGAATATGCAATTCTATTTATTTAATTTCACTATCCAATAGCATTATTTGTTCGATAGAAACGTTAAATTTACCTTAAATTTCTCATGAACAGTGAAATAAAGTTAAAAATTAAGTTCTTTGACATGTTACTGTGCCATAATTAATAGCATTACTTATTTTGTTAATACTTTTCACTACCAAAAATGTAATTACCATAAGTAGTTAGGTGTCTATGGTTATTGCTAAAACATACAAAATATAACATAAAATTAAATGCATTTGAATGTTTGGAAGATCATTAAGCCATAGAACTTTCAATTATGAAGGCCAATTATTTGGATTGACATCCCAAAACGATTAAAATTATCTTTTAATGAATCTGAAGCTTCTAAGCGGAAAATGAAACAACTTTTATCTTTTCGTAAGAAAATGCTGCTCATTAATCATTATGTAATCAAAAAATCGACGAAATGAAAGCACTGACTTCGAAGGATGTATTTAGAAATTTTTCTAAAATAATCGTATTTGAAATAAGAATTAAAAGTTCCTAATATTACTATATCATTGTGTCAAATTCTATTCATCAGAAAATTTTAGTGTGTTCTAGCAGTAATAATCACTATAATCTAGATACGATTCCTTCGTCTTAATGTGACAATTTAAACATAAGATATTTTACTTTGTATAACTTTTGGAAAAACTCGTAAAAAAAATTTTTTTTCAAGCAAAATCCTTTTAAAAAGGAAGAATAATTGACACGTTTATTAAAAAAAAGCGTTGAATTCATAAAAATATTTAAATAACTGTCTCGGGATGTCATTCATAATAATCACCATAGTAATGTATCTGTCTGAATTGGAGTCAAGTAGAAATCTTCGATAATGATATATTTATGCACATTTTTCCATCAGTAATTTTTTATCAACTCCTTATACCCGTGGATTCCGAATTTATTAATATTCAAGTATATTATAGTTATTTTTGTATTATCGAAAGTACAAAATTTTATTTCTGTTCACCTTTCAGGATTTAAAAACAACTCATTGAATTTTACACTAGGAAAATCGGCTCTACATTATTCAAAATTCTGAAAAATTTCATACTCATTGTTCTAAACTTTCTGAACATTTTAAATCACATTCTCCTCCTATCATAACATTATAATACAACATTATTTTACTGTGGGAATATGCCGCATGATGATTTTTGTTTTGTTCATTATTCGATAGTCAACTTTCTGATATATGGAATGAAAATTTCTAATTTTCAATTTTCTAATTTTAAAAAACCAATTTTTGATTTTCTATTCATGAATTTTACTTATTCTAGTTAAAAGAAACTCTTATAATATGGGTACATATTGCGAGAAAAGATTCACTCAAAAAAACAGTCAAATATGGCATGAACAAGGCACACGGGAGATCGTACAAGTGCAATCACTGTGAGAAAAAATTTGCAAGAAAACATGTTCGAAATACTCATGAACGTACTCACACAAGAAAATGATGATGCAAATGCTAATAATATGAAAAAAATGTTGCATACATAGAATCAAAAAAGCATCATGCAACTAGTGTGAATGAAGTGGAAATTTTTCGGAATGCCATGATACAATAAAAATGATATTTAACTTATTCAAGGGTTTTTTACGGATGTATATTTTCCAACGGCAAAGATTCTGCAAAAATATTCGCACAACGAGGTAAAAATTATCATATAACCGATTGATTGTAAATGAAGTATAGTAAGACATTCGAAAATAGGAAATAATCCGCCATTGGAAGAAAAAGCAGAATGATAATATTTTTTTACACTTCAAAAAATGTTGCTTTAGTTAAAAATATGAGTGACGAATAATAAAAATGGTGATCGATTTCGATCATATTGATATCTATTCAACTGTTTAGAATATTATTTATTCTGCCATAACCAGGGCAGACGAAATAAATTATTTTATTAAAAATTGTTTCACTATATAATTTACTGTTTTCTCAAAATTAATTTGTATAATTTGTTTATTAAATCATTTAACTCCGCTATCTTCGTTAAGAATAATTTAAAGACAAATTTAAAGTTTAAAATTAAAATAAAATATCATAGAATATAATTTAAAATTGAAAATAAAAAAAATGACTGAATTCAAAAAAAAACATGCATTTTGCAGATATATTGATATTATTTGTCTTTAAAATAATTTTTCTTGTCAACTTTGGTTCAAAGTCTACTATCGAAGTCAATAATCTTCAAAATTTCATCGATATTAAGCTGAATATACAATATTATGAAATCAACTCACAATAAAATATTTCAAGTGGTAATGATTTTTCGCCAAATATTTATTTTGAGTTAAAGACTATGTTCAGTTAGAAAATTCAACAAGTTTTGAACAATGCAACAGTTTTGATTAAGGACATTTGTGGCTCTTGAACTTGGTTTCATAAACGAAGTGCAATGTTTAGCAATATATTCTTTTCTTCTGGACTCTTTGCCATTTGTTTTTCAATTACATATATCATGATATTTTTGGCTGTAAACAATTTGGTCTGCTCTGGTCATAACACGCATATTTTTTCATCATATTTTAAAAGTCTCCAATAATGACAATAATGCTGCTTTCAATTCTGGAGAAAAATATTTTTTTTATTCTTCTAGTTGCTCTGCAATTATAAATTATAAGATATTCTAGTACAAACGTTTTCGTTTTTGTAAATGTATTTTGGAGAAGGGACTATTATTATTTGCAGAAACCAGTTCCTGCAAAAAGATGAACTCGCAGGATTTTCAATGTTCCCACGAAGAACTAAAGACTTTTTTTAGCAACGTTTCCTGCATTAGAAAATCGTATACATATCATCAGGTTAAGAAAAATATCTTAGCTTTTACGTATTTTTCATGTAGTTTATATATATTTTTCATGTAGCCATTATGTTAATGAAAAGAATGCTAATTGCTTGATCATTTGTAACTGAGATATTTATTAAAGGATTGTGAAGTGTATCAAGGTCCAGGATAGTTATGGCCCTGATAATAAGTTTATTCTCCAAAATTCAAAGTTCCGAGGTCTGATCTCGTTCAAGGAGCAAGGGTCCGAAAGGGACAATTATTTGGATGAATCGGAAGATTTCTGCGTGCACACGGCAAAGGAGGTTTCGCGTACTTGTCTTGTAATCACGATTGGTTGTTGATTTTCTCGCTTGTTTGTTGTAAAGTGGTTTTGATCTCGGTTTCCTTGTGTTATCACTCGGCGCTGTAATACTGCTTCACTCGAGCAAAGCAGCGACAAAGGAAATAATGTTCCGAGACACTGTTGTCGTTAGCTGCAATACGACCGGAGCACAAATACTGCCCTGATTAATTTGGGATGATTCTGTTTCAAGCGTCAGTGATTCTTGGGAGACTTTATTGCTGTTTGCTTTCGCCTTGGGATTGGATTTGGGTTTTGATTCGATGAATTATATCGGTATGAAAACTCGTGCAGTGGCGTAGCGAGGGTGGGGCAACCCGTTTTTCGAGCGTGAATAATTTTACAAAAGCGCACAAAATCGGATGAAAATTTTCACCTGGGTCGCCGATTTTATCGTTTTCCGCAGGACAAAAATGAGAATCACTACTTCTGACTTTGCATGTCCAAGATACTTCTTAAAGTGTCATATTTGAAATTCTAAGAAATGTCAATGTGTTTATTCGGAATTCGAAGGCACTTTTTAACGTCCAAGTCACTTTTTTGAGTAATAAATGCAACAATTTAAGACAATCCTCGAAGAGTCGATTTTGAAATTAAAAGACCTTTAAAAGTATTTTTTCCGGAATTCTCAGAAATTTTCAAGTGTATAAGGTACTTCTTAAACTGTCTTTTCCGGAGTTCCAAGATATTCAGGAATGCCTAAGACACTTCTTGAAATACCTTATTTGAAATTCGAAGACACTCGAAGGTCGAAATCCTAAGACACTTCAAAGCGTCTTATCCAGGATTCCAAGACACTATCGAATGTCAACACAATTCTTGAAGTGTCTAATTGAAAACTCTAAAATACTTGTATGTTTTTTATACCGAAATATGAGACACTTTTTAATGTTCAAAACACTTTTTAGGTATTTTACGAAAATTCTAAAACACTTTCAATCGTCTGACACACTAAATCTTGAAGTGATTTATTACCAATTTGTAGACACTTTCTGAAGTGTCTTATTAAAATTCAAAGACCTGGAGTATTTTTTCTGGAATGGTTAGACACTTTTCAAAGTGTCTTTGAAAATCCAAAGATATTCAGACATTTCTAAGACACTTATAAAATGTCTTACACAAAGTTCTAAGACACTCAGAAGAGTCTCATTCAGAATTTTAAGACACTCTCGAATCTCTGAGATACTTCGTAAAGTCTTATTTGAAATTATAAGACACTGCAATGTGTCTTATTCGGAATTTCAAAACACTTTTCAATGTCCAAGACACTATTCGAGTTGTTTTCTTTTAATTCGAAAACATTTTTAAACGTCTAAGACACTACTTGAAGTGATTTATAAAAATTTCGAAGACCGTCCTTGAAGTCTTATTTTGAATGAAAAGTCCTTGCAAAGTATCTTTTCTGGAAATGTCATAACCTTCAAGTGTCTAAGACACTTTTTAAAGTGTTTTTTTACAAATTTTCAAGATATTTTCAATTTCGAAAACACTTCTTGAAGTATCTTATTTGAAATTCTAAGATCTTGTTCATAATTCTAAGACACTTCAAAGTGTCTTATATAGGATATCAAGACACTATCAAATGTAAACACAATTATTGAAATGTCTAATTAGAAATTCTAAAACACTTTTATGTTTATTATACCGAAATATAAGACACTTTCAAACGTCTGAGACACTAAATCTTACAGTGATTTATTACAAACTTGTAGACACTTTTTAAAGTGTCTTATTAAAATTCAAAGACCTTTTGAAGTGTCTTTTCTGGATTTGTAAGACACTTTTCAAAGTGTCTTTGAAAATCTAAATATATTCAGTCGTTCCTAAGACACTTTACAAGATGTCTTACTCAAAAATCTAAGACACTCAGAAGCGTCTCATACGAAATTTTATGACACTCTCGAATCTCTGAGATACTTCGTGAAGTTACTTATTTGAAATTACAAAAGACTCCAATGTGTCTTATTCGGAATTTCAAAACACTTTTAAATGTCCAAGATACTATTCGAAGAGTTTTATTAAAATTCGAAGACACTACTTGAAGTGATTTATAAAAAATTTGAAGACAACCCTTAAAGTCTTATTTTGAATTTAAAATCCTGGAAAAGTATCTTTCCAGGAACTCTAATACACTTTAAAGTGTTTTTTAAAAATTTTTAAGATATTTTCAATTTCCAAGACACTTCTCAAAGTGTCTTATTCGAAATTCGAAGACACTCAAAAGTGTCTTATTCAGAATTCTGAGACACTTTTTAATGTCAAAAACGTTATCCAAAACGAATGTCATCGATTTTTCTTAAAGATGATTTCATTGGGAAGGGGGGGGGGGGATTTCCTCCATCGTGGCCTGGGCGCCGAAATGTCTTGCTACGTTACTGAACTGGTGCAAGGTTTCTAGGATATAATGAGATTTTCCTGCTATTTTAATTTATCGTGATCTTTTATTTTTCATACTTACTCATTTCCTATTGCTCAAATTTGATAAATATTTCTCATTCTTCAAGTCGCTATATCCAAAAATCAGCATTGCCCAGAATTTTCGTTATACACGAAAAATATCTTGTCTTCTCTAAACTGAACTTTTCACTGTTCCACAAAAATCTTCTCGTCTCTCAAAAATTACATCGAACTTTCGATTCCAAAGTAAAGAGTGCTTTTTGGATTATTTTAACTGACTTTTACTAAAATTTCTCCCGTGTACGAGAGATCTTCTAAGAGTATCGTAAAAATAAAAAATGTCCTGAAACTTCATGAATGGGACTTACCATCGTACATTTCACTGGTATTTTTTTTCTGATTCGTGTTCCTATAACCCTCAATTTCAAGAGGTGGAATCGTTTTCCTGTATCTTTCCGAACGCTCCATAGAAATAGAGCACGTGTGGAAAAACGTAAAAAAGGGACTCGCGAGCTATGAAAGAACGTCAACACAGGGAAGAACTAGAAGAAACGAAATGAAAAAGTGGAAGGCTTCGGAGAATCCTCAATTCTCAGCTTTCAAACTGCAATCGTTACCTTTAAGCATCTGTACTGCGAAGAGGTTACTTTAATGGACGGTATTCAGTTCATCCAAAGCTAAAATACGACGCCAACAGCGAGAAAAGCAGCCGGACATTGAAAAAAAAAGTTGAAAGAAAATGGTAACGAAATTGAAAAGCAAACTCTATTTCACGCTCTTCTAATTTCGCCCGAGCCTGATTGCAACCGTATTTTTCCCTTTCGAGGAATTAAAAGAACGGCAATAATTTATTCGATTTGTCACTCAACTCGTGACGTTGATGTTGCATAAACAAAAGCGTAAACTACTTGAATGTTGCAATTAAAATTCGCGGTTGCCGCAAATTTGCACGTGAAAAAGTTCGGATGGAGTCATTCTGAGAAACGCAAGACTCTTACGCGGCCGAGTATCAGTTGATGAGTTTTATTCGCGTTTTCCTTCGCATTTTTCGCGGAGTTCATACATGCTAATTGCCTCTTTTTCCAATTATCCTGCGGACGCATTTATTCACTCGACGAAGCGACGCGAAATAACGAAAAGTACACACTGAGAGTTTTATGAAAAGACGTCATTCCGACGAGATGGAGTTGCCACGGTATCTTAAGCTTTGTAATTTTTGTCCTTATTATTTCTTTCGCTGAGCTTTTCTTGTATTTTTTCTTTCGCATTTTTTGTTCAGAGTGCGATTACGCTTCTTTTCAAAGTATTTCTGAGTTACATTTTATTCCGGTAATTTTACAGTGAGCATTTTACGTGAGGAATGGCTGCGTTTTCTTTGAATACAGGGAAATTTATGACATTGAAATTGGGTTAGAAATTAAGTTCCTCTCAACATTTTGAGAAAAATAATCATTATTTTGTGTAATAATTTAAAAAATGGGAATAATTAACGGGGAAATCGATAAAAGTACAAACAGTGACAAAGTAATGCGTTGAATTGATGGGAGTGATTAATAAAGATGGAATAATGGAATAAAAAATATTAAAAAGTAATTAAAATGTACTTACTCGGAAGAATTATAATTATAAATGCTTGGCTAAGATAACGTAGAAAAAATAAAATTGAGAAATTTTTTTAACCCAATTATCAATAAAAAAAACTAAGATTTATGAAAACGTTAGAAACCGGAGTAACTAATAACTCATAAACTTCTAGAAATTAAGACCAAAATTCATATAAATATCACAAAGTATTACAATTTTATGAAAGAACTGTTTTCTGAAAAATGTAAAGAAATACCGCACGTACGATAGTTAACACTTTGAATTCCAGACCCTTGAATTATAAAAAAAAACGTGATTAAAAATCTATAGAAATACATAAGAAATCTATAAGAATACTATAAAACGGTACAGAATCTTGGAAACATCTTAAAAAGTACAAAAATACGGAAAATCTATTATTCATAATATTTATATATAATTTTCCTAGACATTGTTAAAATTCTGGGTAATTTATTGAAATTAAAATTCTAGAGCATCGAATTCAAGAAATCTATCAGTTGCCATGAATTTTTGTATTTGTGTTCTCAGTTGACTTTGATGATAGTTGTTTTTTTTTCTATTAATCTAAACTGAAATTACTGATCAATAGAAATTAAGTAAGAAATGAAAGTTAAAATTATACAAAATCATCTCTTTGACAAATAAATTTGACAGAACCACGAGTTGACTAGATTTTTCGTCGTGTATTTAGATAAATCTGTTATCTTGGAAAAATAAAGCTATTACTTTTAAATCAAAAGTCATTGCATCAAAATATTAAAAAAAGAAAGTTGATCGTATTTTTTAGAGTTTTGGATTATTATCGATTTTCGAAAATTCTTATTAGCGTTTCAGAAAAAGATACTAAAATTTATGAAATCAATAAAACTTTCTAACTTGTCAATAAAATTCCTTTTTGTCCTTAGACGAAACAAATTTTTATTTTTTTCGGAAATTGAAGGTTTCCTGACCTGACAATCGTTTTTCTTTTTTTATAATAGTAATTTATTCATATTATAATAATTCAACCGTCTAAATTATTTTATATAAAACATTTTTGGACTTTCTTCATTTACGATATTTTTTTTAATATTTAACGAAAAATTATAGTTTATTGAAGAAATTTCTTTGAACGATACATGAATTATAAAACTACTAAATTATGAAATAATTGATAGGTTCAAAATGAACGGAAATTAAAGAGTTTAAGGAAAAATAATTCATTTATAACGAAATGAAAAACAAATCAAGAATATATGATGATTTCTCAATTTATTGTTTCATTAATTACTCAAGAAAATTCTTAAATTCAATAATTATTTGCTAAATTATAAATGATAATTAGGGTATATGTATGTTAATAATGTACCGATTTCAAGAAATATTGATATTATAAAATTTTATTGAAATTTCAATAATTACTCGTTTAACACAAGACATCATCGAAAAAAAAAACATAAAAACACTTTTACCATAATTTTGTTATTAACTATCCAATAATCAAGTATTTCATTTCAAAAATTTTTGATTTGTATTTTCAATATAAATAATTTTTTTTTTTTATTATTGTTTCATTTTTCGTCTGTTCATTTCTACAAAATTTTACATGCTTTACAAAAATTACAATGAAATTTTCATAAAATCCAGAATAGTTAGCATAATTATTCATTATAAAATTAGTTAATCAGTAATATCAAATAAATATTTTCCGACAAATGCTGCCAGTTTTGTTTTCGTAACTGTTGTTTATAGGGCCAAAGGATTTCGATTGATTTGCAACAAATTCAATGAGTGACTTTTTTACTGACGAATCTGTCAATATGTCATGAACAACAGATTTTTCATGCAAATCATCACTGACAGATTTAATTAATTAAAATTTGACTGATTCAGATTTAGAGAGTTGTGAATACTTTGAAAGGTACCTACGAAAATGTAAAAATCAATAAGATATTCTAAAACTATGTAGATCTAATTTTCCTAGACATCTTCAAAAAAACTAGAGATCTACTGGAATTTGAATTTTAAGATATAGAATTTTAAAAATCTATATGGCAGTGTACAAATAAATGAGAAATCTATTAAAATACCAAAAACTCAAAATCGTTGTATATTCAAATACTTTAGCATCAAATCCTTTAAATTTATAAAAATACTAAAAAATACAACGACATTGTATGAATAGCGTGATACATATCCTGAAATTTTGGAAAATACACATCTTTTGGGATTCCATGATTTTCATAAATTTTCAATTTTACCAATTTCGGAGTGTCGAGTTTATATGAATTTCTGACGTCAGGGTTGGACATTTTTTACATACGTATTAAATATTATACTCGATTTTTCTAATTTTCAGATCAGTAAGATTATAATTTTGTGTTTTTTCAATACTTTCAGTATTTTTTCTATTTCTTCATTATTTAAACAACTTGAAGTTTTTTCTGATATTCGGAATTTCCATTTAAGTGTTTCAATAATTTTTAATGATTTTCTACATGTATAAGACAATAATATCGAGAAATTTTTTTCTGCCTAAGCTTTCAAGTGAAACACACAAAACTGTTCAGCTGAAAATGCATGAAATTCACAAACTCTCGTTTCACCAAATCTTTTTATCATTTCAATGAATTCAACTCCAATAATTAAAAAACTATTTTAATATTCAAAATAGTTTTTATTTAAAATAGTTGAAAAACAATCATTTTTCACAAAACTTCGATTTGAACATTCCCCCACCTTCACAGAAAAGAAGAAACAATCTGAACTCCGGTAATTATTCCTGCCTCTATTCAAAACACAAAAACTTGCCAACCCATCGCAAAAAACCCTGGTTCTCCCCATTACTGAATACTGAGTGACAAGCAAGTTGATGAGCTCGCTTTAAACCCCGTCTCAGGGTAATCGCGCGTGTTATTGTCTTTTCGACAAGTGTCGGGAACGCGAAACAGACCACAGCAAATTTGCTGCAAATCACTTCCCAAGAAACCTCGTCGACAAAATTTTCGTCGTCTAATTGAAAATAGATTCCCTTGAATCCCATGACCTTGAGACCCACAAAAACAACCTAAAACCCACGACAGCAGCGCCACCTGCCACGAAAACAAATAGATTCATCTGATGCATCAAGTACTTGTTAAATAATAAAAAGACTTTTTCTTGAAATCTTGAAAAATTGTTGAATGGTACAAACCTGGACCATTGATATGTGCTGGAACCCAAGATTTATTGACCTCCTGATTCCTTGAACCCCGCCATCGAAAGTTAACCTCTTTGGTGCAGAGCATCCAGTCGTTGTGTGGGAGACACTTGACGCGAGCACACGATCGTTATTGATAAGTCTTGATTGTCGTTGATGTCAAGATATGCTTAGGGCTTTTTTTCAGTATCGTGCTCATGGAGCATCGAGCTATTTACTCAGTCCGCACCGCCATACTTGAGCAGTGGAAAACGCGATGCGTGCGCAACTGGCGAATCGATTTCCGCAAGCCCTTAAATCTTACTGAGCTCTTCAATGTATTCCATTTCCAATTCGTTTCTAATGACGATTGTCATGACAACTTAAAAAAAGGTCATTGATCGAGTACTTGAAAGTTTGGCAATCATGTGACTGGGCTAAGAATAAGAGGAAAAGTTTTTTTCTTTGGGGTTCTTTCGGTATTGGAGATCGAATTTGCGGGAGTTCGTGATTATGAATGTATTTGTTGGACCTCTTGAGATGAGAGCTTTTTTAATTGGAGGGATAACAATGGGTTTGGATCATTTTCGGTGTATTGAGTTCATTGTGTTCGAAGATTTGCTCGGTAGTTTCGAGGATTGATTTTGTATGTTTCTTGATATTATTTTTTTTGGTTGATGATTCGTGTAATCGGATCGATATCGAAATTTTTAAGTTAAAATTTTTTTTCGAGTAGGGAAAGACCGTTGTTTACTAATCATTGTCTGGAAGTGAAATGATTTAGTATAATTTTCGATTGATAATAGCAAAATCGGGCAAAATGTGGAAATTTTCGAAATAATACGTTTAGAAAGACCCGAAATAATCAAAATATTTTTGAAAAATAAAAACCATGTAATATTATTCTCGAAAAGTGAAGATTTTGAGTTAAACAGTATCGACAATTAAATTGACAATAAACCACCAAATGTATTTTTCTCACAAACTTCTTGTATACAAAAAATTTTTTTTCCTGCTTATAATTTAAACATTTTTGAATGAAAGATATTCTACTTTTATCTTCTATGCAAATTTGAATACAATATTAGTCCTCTCTTTCTTCAGAATTGAACGAACTAAAAAAATGTCCAGTTTCGTATTATTCTCTTGCATCACTAACTGCGGTAATGTGTGTTCCATCGGTGATTTTGTAAAATCCGAAAGTTTTTCTTGGATCCAGTTGTGATCCATTTAAAAAAAGAGTATCCGGGTCAATATTTACGTGCTTGAACAGGTATAGTGTCTTGACCATTCTCATTAATGTCCATTCTTTGCTTACTTTCGTTGTCACAGTCTCGATAGAATTAGATGACGTTGTATAATTCACGGTGACGAACATTTTAACTGAAATCTATCAAAGAAATATTCTAAATGTCTTAATATATTATTGATATACAGGGTGTACCAAAATCCCCGCACCAAAAAGAAATCCAATATTCCTTTTTGAATTTCAAGTCGAAAAGTTCTTTGCCCTTTTTTACAAAACTCAAAATTAAAAAAGTTATTCAAGTTTGAAATTTAAACAATAAATCCGCTTTTCGGACAAGTGGGGATAAATAAAAACCACGAGCATAGAGCATCCTAGAGCATATTACTTCAAAAACGTACATCGAAATTAATGAAAAACAATTAAATTCTTCAAATTGTTTAAAAACTCAAAAATATGAATAAAATTATTATAGGACTCATTACACTATATAACAAAATTCCAGATAATACTACTAAATTGTACAGATGATGTAAAAAAGAAAATTCTTGACATCCATGAAATTCTAAATACCTGGAAATATAATTGGCTCAAAAATGTAAATAAAATCAATAAAAAAGATTTAATCTTCAATTATCACAATATTGAATATTCTAGAAAATTACATAGAAATCCAGGAACAATATCAATAAAACTTTTTTTGTTTTCAACAATGAATTATTATACATTATTTCACGTGAAAAACTTATGACAATTTTCTTTTTTTTTGCTAGTGCAATCAATCGTGAATTTTGGGCACCAAATTTCAGTATTTTAGAAATTTGCTGAAAATTTGTCAAGTCAAAAAAATCAATGTGTTTCTTTTTGATCGTGGAGATTTCGGCTCAACTTATACTGTAAAAATATATAATCAAATTCATGTAGAAAACTTATAAACAATTTATATTTACATATAAAACTTTTGTCAAATATTTGCATTTATTTTTATTTTTATTCATATTATTAGTAAATATTTTATATGAATTTATAATTTTCTTCGAAAATCGCAGCTCTAATATTTAGGATTGAACCCATTTCTACTATGAAGTTAACTTAAATTCACGAGATAATATTACGCAAATTTAAAGTTTTATAATTTTTGTATCTGATCTCTTTTTTTTATCTGTAAAGTAAACGAAAATAGTATTGATTCATATACCATTAATTTATCAAACGATAATTATTTTTTCAGAACTATTGCTGTGTAATAAATTTTTTCTAATCTTTTTGGACAATGGCCATCAACGTGAAAATATTGCATTTCAAATTTATTCTTTAAGGTGGTTTAAGACCTTAGAAGTTTTTACAGTTTTTTTTTTTCATAATTTTAAGATGAATTATTTTTGTAAAATTTGACTTAGGTACCAAAATAGATACACAAACGTACTTAAAAAACAAAAAAATTGTTTTTTTTTTAATTGCACTTTAAAAACGAGAACTCCACTTCCCATTACAATGTTAAAACAAGTTTTAGTTTTAAAAGTTTAATTCATAATAAATAACAAATAAATAACATGCGTTTGAGTATCTATTTTGGCACATAGTTCAGTTTTCACAATAATAATTCATCTAAAAGTTAATGAAAAACAAAAAACAGTTACCAACAGATTGACATCGCAATGCTCTTAAGACGACTAGGAAGAAATTCTCTTTTGGTTCTACTTACTCTTATTTACTTTTCGTTCTATGCATCTCTTTCCCACTACAGTAGCTTCCGAGTTGTCTTAAATGTGTGTGAAAAAAATATTACACCTTGGATAAACGATTAGCAAACGTAATTCTGTATAAATAGCATATGTATTAGCATAAAAATTAATGAAATGATTAAAATTTGACAAAATTTTGAACATACTGTTTTTTCATTCATTATGTAATGTAGATAACATTTTTATAGGAACGAGTTAGAAATATTTTCCCAAAAATTACAACTCAACATTTATTACGACAAAGTAAAAGCAAGACAAATATGGTAAATCAAATAATCTGTAAAAATTTTTCTTTTACTTACGGATTTTCACAGCCAAAAGAAGAGGAAGAACTTCGATGTCGTCACTGCCAAAGACGAAGGGACACTGAGCTGATAAATCTAAAACTACTTTTACGAAAATATATGTGATAAGTTAATTACACGTCATTAATCATTTACTAGTGAACTGCACTGAAGAATTCTTGTTTTAGATAACAGTTTGATTGACGTTTTATACATAAAAATTCAAGAAATTGTGGATAAACTTCGTAGCTCATGTATGTTCTGGAAATTCAGTTCTTTAATACCGAGTATTTTAAATATTAGAAAACGAGGATTTCTTTAAAAATTGAAAGAAGTCGATAGTGACTGAGTGCGATAAAAACGCCTAAAATGGAAACCAGTCAAGCGGAAAAAAGATGAATTAAAAAAGTTTTCTCAACATTCAGAAAAACTGGAACAAACATGTAAATTTCTCAAGTTCAAACTAGTGAAACGCAGATAACGATTGAAAATGAAAAATAGCAGATTTCTAAGAATTCTTAGTATGAGTCATTGCTTTAATTTTTGTCAAGGGTTTTAAAAAATTTTACAAGATTTCAGTTATTTTGTACGAGTTTTCATAAAAAATAAAATACAAAAAAAATCAATTGTTGTACGTAATACAAAGTTTTTATTTTCTCATAAAAAACAACATACAAAACCGCTACAAGTCGGAATCTAAAAAATGATAGTTGTTGGCATAATTGAATTTTGTACAGAGCGTTTGCTTTACTGAAAAGTCAGATATGCGTCAATCGAATTTCAAAATTGATTCGTTCAAGATTGTAATTGACATGGCACCAAAAGAAGTTCAGTCTTTCTCTCTACACATATTCGAATACGAAAATTGTAGTCAACTTTTACAAGATTATAAATATTATAGTAATTCCAGAACTTCAGTAGTACTATCATTCAAGTTAATTTGACTCTGCAAATGGGTTGATCATGTCGTCACCGTGTACATTTAGCGTTGAAGCATGACCGATTCCGTATTCTTCGTAAGTTTTCGAGGTATCTAATAGTTGTCCTTTAAAATGGATCGTTCTGTAGTCGATACACACTTTCTTACGTATAAGAAGTAGTCCAGGCAAAAAATAAATTGGCTGATCAGGTGTCACTTGGATGTTCACTGTTCTGACAACTTCTTTGTCGTTCGTGTATTCAACAGTTATAATCATTTTTAGCTGAAATCAGCAAAGAAATGCTGGTAAATACGTGAAAAATTTTTTTCATCATGAAAAGTTTTTTCTAAAAATAGTCAGGTCTTCGAGGTCATTGACACTTTGATCCTCTGGCGACGAATTCGAATTGATAAATGTCTTTCTACAAAAGTTCCATAGTGGCAGTTAAAAAATGATGAGTCAATTCAATAGAATCTTGAAAAGTGTGAAAGGCATTTGTTCGAATTCCTGGTCAGAAAATTGGAGGGTTAATGACCTGGAAACAGAGATCGTTTTAGGAGAGACGTAGCCTAAAACAAACCAGTTTTTTTTCGAATGAAATTTTAAAAACTGTTGATCACTTGTTTAAGGTCAGGCCTTAAGCAATGAATTCGTGTGTTAGTGCACACGGATGTAAAGTGAGCGAGAGAGAGAGAAGAAATGACAATATGCACTTTTTTTGAATAAACAGCCCAGGAAAACATGAACTGATTGCGCGTGAAAAATCCCCGCTAAAATAACGTTCGTGAAATAAAGAGGCAAACGTTTTTTATTGAATATTTATTACCTAAATGATCGAAAATCGTGTAGCGTGCGAGAGAGAAACCTTGTACCTTTTGACACCTCGAAAACGGTGCGCATTTTTTGAGCCGAAAAAATCACTTATTCTCTCCAGGAAACTTCCAAGTTCAAGAAAAACGTTGCAAAAGTGTTGCGAAATGAGCTGGGATCGTTTCGATAACGCGAGCTATTTTAATTTCGCATAAAAAATAACACAAATTGACAGTCCACCATGTTTTGTTTACAAACTCAGTGGTGAGTTAGTTAACTCACTTACTGGTGAGTACCGAGTCAGTAAGTTTGTAAACAAAACATGGTGGACTGTCAAGTTGTGTTACTTTTTATGCAAAATTAAAATAGTTCGCGTTATTGAAACGATCCCAGCTCGTTTCGCAACACTTTTGCAACGTTTTTCTTGAACTTGGAAGTTTCCTGGAGAGAATAAGTGATTTTTCCGGCTCAAAAAATGCGCACCGTTTTCGAGGTGTCAAAAGGTACAAGGTCTCTCTCGCACGCTACACGATTTTCGATCATTTAGGTAATAAATATTCAATAAAAAACGTTTGGCTCTTTATTTCACGAACGTTATTTTAGCGGGGATTTTTTACGCGCAGTCAGTTCATGTTTTTCTGGGCTGTATATTGAAAAAAAAGTGCATATTGTCATTTCTTCTCTCTCTCTCTTGCTCATTTTACATCCGTGTGCACTAACACACGAATTCATCACTTAAGGCCCGACCTTAATATAGCGAAATTTGAATAATGGTAAAGGAAAGATCGTTTCTACAAAAATTAGCACTCAGCAAAAAGTGTGAAAAATGTGTTAAATAATGAGAGAATATGAGACTACACTAATGTGAACATTATTCACATTAGTGTAGGATTAACAGCGGCCGAAAAATTGAAGAGAACGAGATTTTCAGCGATGTCTTACATGTCAACAGTACACGATGTGCAGAAAAATGGCCATGTAGATTAATTTAATGTTTTTTGATACTACTGGTAGCAGTTTTGCTGGATACTATCTGACGCCTGCTGGCGTCTGACGTCTGCTGACGTCAGACTGTCACAGACTGTCAGAGGAGAACATCCTCGGATTCACTCGGATTCCTCCATTCCTCGGCTCTGCACCTGGGTGACCAGATTGAGGAGGTAGGGATGGGCGATACTGTATCGATACTTTGAGGTATCGATACTTAAGCCTGAAGTATCGATTTTTTGGTACCGATATTTTGAAAAATAGTATCGT
>JAPYZL010171445.1:0-16215 GCA_030522825.1 Platygaster orseoliae
TGAAATCCCTGAGGGATTTGAAATTTTGAAAACTGGCTCGAAGCCGTGTCTTATCTCTACGTTCTCTCTCTGACGCATGAAAAATCATCATCTTTTTTCTTCGGACATTCTCGAACTCAACTTTTCCATACCGACTTTCCTCATCCGCACTTTTGCCCGCAGGTTTCTGATCATCATTTTCCTCCGCAGCTTTTTGTTCGGCACTTCTGCTCAAATTTTCCTGATCTCCGTTTTTCCGCTCGGACCCTCAATTGTGCTCTGAACGATTTCCATCCACTTTCCCACTCAAGAATAGCTAACCAAATCGCTCAAAGATTTTCTTTTCCATTTTCGGCGCTCAACAAATTATGTTCAGTTGTGCTCGAAAAATTAAAACTCTACACTTTCAGCCCTGAGGGTGTCAAATGAAATAAAAACAGGTCAAGTATTATATATTCACAAAAAGAAAAACATAAAAAAAGATCGTCAAACAAATCACCAAGAACATGAGAAAATCATGAAAGTATTGGCATTTTCAAAAAATATTGAAACTGGGACAACGAACAAGAAATCAGGACATATCTGTATAATACAGCATCCGGAGACGATGTACTGATTTCACATCAGAAGTAAATGTATACAATCATCGAGTCGCCATCCGCTTGATTGGTTTTGAATCATTCAAAAATGAAGCCAAATCATCTTAAAAACAACATTATTTTATTATTTATTGCTTACTGACTTATCAAGATCAGTATTATATGCTGAAATAGGAAATACTAAACTTGATTTAACTTGAAATTAATTAAAATAAATTAATTGAAAACTTAACATAAAATTCAGTATTTTTATTATTGAAAGTTTGCAGTTTTCAATATTTATTATTTTATGATTTTTTATAAATAACCGATGTATGAAATTTTTTAATCGAGATTTCATTTCTTCAAACGCAATTGAATTTTTTTAATAATCGTAGTTTTGTTTATATTACACTGTAATAAAATTAAGTAATATGATTTTAATACAACATTATTAATGTTACATTGAAATTTATTTCATTATAATTTTTTCGAGAAAGTTTTAGGATTATTTTCAAGTTCTGCATACTACATTGTTTTTGTTTGTTTGTTTGTTTTTATTATTTTGAAGTGGATATCAATTTTTTTCATCTTTTTAAGATTCAAATTACTCGAGTTTTCGGAATTCAAGATTTAATAAAAATCGTGTATATTAAATAAAAATTTGATCCATATTTGGATCATTATATCTCAAATTGTCTATGTGATTCGTGTAGTTTAGTTTTGGCGTGAAAATATTAAAAGCCTCTTTTTTCGAAATCAATAAGAAATTTAAGAAACGTATATATTTTTCTTGATTTGCAATTGTTTCGTCGTAGGGAATTTTCGAAATACCAACTATAAGGTTAATTTTTTTAAGTACCAAACATTAAGGTTTCTCTATTATTTATTAACTCAGCAGAAAAATTTTCTTTGGTTAAAATTTTTTTGCTATTTGCAAAAAGTGCCATTTTGACTTTCCAAAGAAAAAAAATTTTGGAGCTCAACAAATTTTTTAAATTTCTCTCATAATCGTGAAAAAAAAATCAAAAATTTCTTGACCCAGAATTTTTTATACTGCATGGAGTTTTTACATTTCTTTTTCTATGAAAAATTTTTGTTTATTTTTGATGTTTTGTTTTAAAATGATTTAATATATGTGAGTTTACACTTTGTAATAGTTATACCGAATAATATAATAAATATACGAAAAAAATTGTAACCAAGAATTTTCTAACTTCTCGATCATTGAATCATCAATATTTATCATATAACATACTTTTTTTATTTCTTGTTCAAATACTTCAAAAAAAGTTTATAGAAATGAAAATGCTATTATATTATAAGTTATAATTCATAACATATTATACATAAACTATATATTTGTATATTTTTCAGTAAGATAATAAAATGACATCTAAGAAATCTTGAATCATTCAACATTCTTTTCCGCACTTTTATTACTTTTAAAAATAAATTTTCATGAATAATAATAAAAACTACGTTATTTCACTTGGGCAATTATCAAAAATACTGATGCAATAATTTTTAATTTTTCATGTCACAGAATCATTAATACTCATCATACCTTTGTCCAATTTCTCTTTAAAATTATTTAAAAAAAAGTTTATACAAATGAAAAAGCTATTAGTTAATAAGTCATAATTTATAACATATTATACATGAACTATACATTTCCATATTTTTCAATAAAATAATAAATAAATGTCCAGGAAATCTTAAATCATTCAGCATTATTTTCCGCTTTTTATTACTAAAAAAAATTTTTTTTCATGAATAATAATAAAAAATACTTTATTTCACTTGATTAATTATCGAAAACACCAATGCAAGAAATTTACAATTTCAGGTCATTGAATCATCAATACTTATCATATTATCTGTTTTCCAATTTCTCGTTAAAATTACTTTAAGGTAGTTGTAGCGTTGGCAACTTCAGAACATCGTGATAAATTCAGCGCAGCTGCTTTCAGACTGCAACACGAATAATTCGAGAGATTTGACAAAGGATAGATTTTGGCAGATATCAAATTAGTATGGTCGAATTATTTGTTTACAAGTTTTTGATTCAATAAAAATGTCCGCGAATGTAAGATATAAGGGCCAGTGGAGGAAAAGAAAACATATTTAGTACTTGACATAGTATTCAGTCAAGTAATCCCGAATAATAATATTATGAATTCCGTAATACAGTGTTGCCACATCGTTCATGAGTGATAGTTCAAATGTGACAGTTCTGTGAGTTTATTACTCTTGTGCAAAAAACTGACGGTCAAAAATTCTGAATTTTATCCCATATAAACAGCACGATTTCTCCTATTCAATGCATATCTTTTTTTTGGAACAAAGAATTCATTTTCTGTAGCTAAAAATATGTCCCAGCCCATAAGCGCCCATGTTATTTTCAATATTTTTTTATTAATAATTGGCATGGTCAATTCCTTTGATTTTTTGCATATCTGTTCAGTGCACAAAAAAGAGTAAGTATACAAAATTGCAAAAAAATCGAACAGAAAATGCCTTTCCGCTACAACTACCTTAAAAAAAATTTATAGAAATGAAAATGCTATTATAATATCCAGGAAATCTTGAATCATTTAACATTTTTTTTTCACTGTTTTTATTACTTATAAAAAGTAAATTCTCTTAAATAATAACAAAAAACACTTCATTTCACTTGAACAATTATCGAAAATACCGATGCAAGAATTTTCCAATTTTTAGGTCATTGAATCGTCAATACTTATCGCATTGAATTATCAATACCTATCATATTAATTATTTTCCAATTTCTCGTTTAAATTACTTAAAAAAATTGTGTAGATATGAAAATTCTATTTTATTATAAGTTCTAATCTATAACATATCATACATATACAACCTATATATTTTTACATTTTTCAGTAAAATAATAAATAAACTTCCAGGAAATCTTTAATCATTCTACATTCTTTTTTCACTCTTTTATAATTTATACAAAGTAAATTCTCATGAATAATAATAAAAAATACTTTATTTCACTTGAGCAATTATCAAAAATACCGATGCAAGAATTTTCTAATTTCTAGGTCATTGAATTATCAATACTTGTCACATTATCTATTTTCCAATGTATCGTTAAAATTACTTTAAAAAAATTTTTAACAAATGAAAATGCTTTCATAAGTTATAATTTATAACATATCATACACAAACTATATATTTTCACATTTTTCAGTAAAATAATAAATTAATATCCAGGAACTCTCAAATCATTCAACATTCTTTTTTCACACTTTCATTACTAATTAAAAGTAAATTTTCATAAATAATAACAAAAAATACTTCATTTCACTCCAGCAGTTATCGAAAATACTGATGCAAGAATTTTCTAATTTCTAGGTCATTGAATTATCAATACTTGTCATATTATCTATTTTCCAATTTCTCGTTAAAATTACTTTAAAAAAATTTTATAGAAACGAAAATACTATTATAACTCATAATTTTGAACATATTATACATATACTATATATTTTTACATTTTTCAGTGAAATAATAAATAAACTCCCCGGAAATCTGAAATCATTCAACGTTATTTTTTCACACTTTTATCACTTATATAAGTAAATTCTCATAAATAATAACAAAAAATACTTCATTTCACTCGAGCAATTATCGAAAATACCGATGCAAGAATTTTCTAATTTCTAGGTCATTGAATCAATGACCTCGTGCGCCCAAGTCTCACCTATGGCCAAAACACCACAAAACATCCGCTTGCGAACCGTGGAAAAGGAAAAACTCGAGACGAATCAATTATTCCGTGAAATCGTATCAGAAAATGATGCCGCGTTCGCATGAAATATGGCTGTACATTCCCGAGCGCGAGATCATCCCAGAAAACGGTAATTCCCCCGGATCACGATCGCAGCGATCCAGAAAAGATTTCAAGAAACTCGCGAAAAACCCAAAAACCCTCAAAACCTGGCCAATTTTGGACAATTTCCACGATCCAAACTTCGTCACACTTGCATATCTCGGGAATATATCTCGAACCTCGCCATCAAGATCATCAACAACTTCCAACGCACCAACACTTCGAAAACAAGAAAAAAAAACTTTTCCTCCCCCTTCCCCGCAATGTGTACCTGAATTTTCCCCGGACAAAACAAAAACACACGCGCAAATCCTTGATTTGAAAAAAATATTTTCGCGAATCCAACACACTACAACGCTCGCGTACGTGTGTACACACGTACACGCGACTCACGCACACTCGTGAATAATTTCAGGTCGAGAATTTTGCAAAACAGCGCGAATTCCAAGAATCATTTTCTATTTTTCATGCGATTCTCTGGGTACGAATATCGCGAAATGAGGGAAAATGTTGGCACTCACCGAAATATCGTCGCGGATATTTCCGAGAGCCAAGTGCTGATAAGAATCCGGGGCGTGATTTTCCGGGAACGCGTAAATGACGTTTCGCGGTGACGGCACTGGGCGTGGAAAAAACGTTGGAAGCGCGTGGAAAGTTCGGCAAGTCGCGGAACTCGCTGAAAACGTCAAACCGCGTCAAACGCGAGATCGATGTGCTCTCGCTCACCAATCACGGCCATTTTCAGCAATTTTCAGCGCACGCACCGATTGTTACACGTACGCGCGCGCACATTCGAATACCACGCCTGAAAAATGACGTGAAATGACGTATCTCTTACATGTGAGATACGTCGGTGTGCGTGGAATCTCGATTCACTTTTTGGAGTATTCTTCTCTCTTTTCCATGGACATTGCATATGCAAACCGAGAGAGATGAAAGATCATCTGTCATTATCATATGATGCATGTGGTTGTCGGTAAATCAGGACTGTTGACGTACCAATCGGTACATTTATCACCTGCAGTAGCGTCAAAAAATATATTGAAATATGTTTGTGATGTTTGCTAATTTTCTATTTTTAAGAACGATTTGTTTGTATACATAGAATTTGTTCTCGCGACGTTGTTTATCAAATTATGCAATTGATTTTGTTTTCTGTGAGGGAAAACTTTCACGTGCAGTAATCCAATTTGCGATTGAGGTACGATAAAAGAAAATACTCTTTTTTTTATTTTGTTTTACATTGACACACATGGAAGGAGTTTTTTTTTGCAAAAATAGTTAATGGGATTTCGGTTTATTTATTGCATATAGTGATTGTTATTGAAGTGACATTCAGTTACTTTTTTCACTGATAAGTATGTAATGTTAGAGCAGTAAACAAATAAATTGCATTTTCTGGGCAAAACGTTTATGTATTATTTGTTTTGAGATGATTTTTAATTGTTTGATTAAATATGATGACTAGGTTAGGTTGCAAATATAAATATATTTTATTTATTAACAGAGTTGATGAAAATATGCTTATTTTCTTCATTTGTTCAATCAAAAATTAATCGTTTGTTAAATTAAAAACATCAAATTTAAAAGTTACAGAAATCTGAGAAATTTCATTCTTTTAGAAATTCTTCATGTATTTTATATTTGGAATTAAAGATTTCCAAAAAGTAAAAAAAATTATTGAATGTGCAGAAGTTTTTCAAAATTTTTGGTAATGATGTTGAAATTTTCTATTTTTTTTTAATTCGTTTTCAAAAATTAAGAACTGTATAAGGATTTCAAATATTTCATTCTTTTAAAAGTTTTTTAAAACCGTAGAAAATTACTGACATTTTTAATGTATTTTATATTCAAAATCGAAAATTTCCAAAAAGTTCAAAAATTATTGAATTGGAACAAATTTTTCAGAATTTTCAATAATGTTGAAATTTTCATTTTTTCAAAACTCAAGTTTTAAAAAATTAAAAACTCTATAAGGATTTCCAAAATATCATAATTTTCAAAATTCTTGAAGATGTCAAAAATTCTCAACATTTTCGTTTCTGGGATCTTAAAAATTGTAGAAGTGCAAGAACTTGAAGTGTCATAATATTCCATTATTTCTCACATTTTTATTTTATTATTTTGAATTAAAAATTTAATAAATCAAAGTTACCAGTTGATGATTTATTGTCAATAAAAAAAAAAATTGAAAATTTATCAAAAATTAGCAATATAAAATTTGTAAGTTTCGGGAAAAAAAATTCAAAAGTTTTTTGTTTTTCAAATATTTCATCATTTGAAGGATTTTCCAAGTTTTTATTTTGAATTCTAAATTCAAATTGCAATTTAAAACTTGAAAAATTGCAATTGAATTATTAATTGAAAATTGGAGAAAATTATAAATTTATAAAAAATTTTAAATTGAGCAAACATCAAATTTTGAAGTTCCAGAAGTGGAAAAATTTTAAAGTTTTTAGATTCTCATAAATTGTATTATTTAATAAATATTTCGAAATTTTAAAATTGTTGAAAATTACTGACACGATCAATGTACTCCAAATTAAAAATTGAAAATATCTGGAAACTTAAAAATTTTGAAATTAACAAAAACTTTTCAAACTTTTTGGTAATGTTCAAAATTTCCAAATTTTCTACTTTTTTATATAATTCAAGTTTCAAAAAATTGAAAACTTTATAAGGATTCTGGAAAAGTTTTATAATTTCCAAAATTTTCAAAATCCTCTAAGTTTGTCTAAAATTCTTAACATTTTAGGGTACAAAATCCCAAAATTTTATAAATCAAAAAACTGTGAGTTTTCAAAATTTCTAAAAACTCCATTATCTCCAACATTTCTCAAAATTTCCAAGTTGTCAAAAACGTGTAATATTTTTGATGTTTTCAAAATTCCAAAATTTTACAATCATACAAAATCGTCCAAATTTACCCATATTTTTTATATTTTCCAATTTTGTAAAATCTTAGAAATCAATGGAGATAAAAAATAAGATTCATGAGAGCATATTTGTGAGATTCTTTCATTATTATGTCTCATTTCAAGCCCATTTTCTTACATGTTTTTTTTTTTGCATAAAACAACCCCAAAAGGTACTGTAATTCATGGGTTCTGAAGAGCGCCAGGGCTAATTGATTTTATTCAACGCCTTGTGAAAAAGTCCAGTTTTCCACACGCTCAGGTTTGCAAAAATGGCATTTCCACACATTCTTGAATAAAATGTAGTCCTTGATTTGTGTGGAACAATTTTTTTAAGTCATCTGATTACAACGCTCGCCTTTGGCTCGTGTTGCAACTCTCAGATTCGTTAAAAAAAACTTTTCCACACTAGTGAAGAAATACACTATTACCTGTTCAATACTTGAAAACTTACTTTACAACTCACACCTGATTCAAAATACACCTTATTCTACAAAACCTACAAAAATTACTATCAAAAACTGACTAACAAATCATGTTCCAAAAATACTTGTTTCAGAAAATTATAAATGGCTCGAAGGGAAAGAGGATTATTCCAAATAATTTGGCGAAACTTTAAAGAATCTCTACGACCAGCACAAGGACCGAAACTTATAGGCGAAGATTATTATGGCACAAAATATTACGAGACTCCCTTGAAAAATCAAACTGTCTTTAAAAAGGCTCATCGTCATTTTGAACCTGTGAACAAGGATAATTTTCGACAAGAAATACCAGCCGAATGGGAAGCTTGGTTGAGGTATCGCAGACAAGAAGCACCAACCCAAGAGGAAATTAAAATGAATTACCAAATAATGATGACAACGAAGAAAAACGCTGCCGAAGTAGACGCGAAATATTTAGCAATAAAGGCAGAACGAGGCGAAATAATAGAATCTAAAGCTCCAGAAAAACTTGGTAGTTACCCAGTTTACGAGGAATACAAAAATTACGGCGCCAACTATGAAGTGAAAATAAAGAAGAAAGGGGAATGAATATCCTCATTTAAACCAAAATGTAACTGTGCGAATATGTATTTATTGTAAATATTCAAGTATTAGTAGAGTACATTACAAAAAATCAAATACTGTAGTTTTTTGTCAGTCATGTAAACAGCGAAAACGATTTTGCCAATTGTCAATATTAGATTGCAAAATAGTTTATTCATGCTCTAAATAACTATTCGAATCCACATTTACCATCAACTACAATAAATTCGCTTTCGCAGAAATGACGTTATACGTATGAAGAGACCAGGAAGTTATAATGCGTACATGATTGAACTGATTATATCAACAACGTAGCTTGCAATCGAGATCCTCGAGTCCTCAATCCAATGATCTCGTTTTTACTTTTTAAAATTATTGGACCATAAAATGTGTAACAAAACGCACAAAATTATTCTTCAATACAAAAAATATTTAAATTTTTTTACACCTCCGCTCAGCCTCGACACTCTTAACCTGAAAAATCGTTGTTGTCGAATAAAGCTTGGTCGTACAATTCTCCTTTCACCACTCTTCCGGCAAAGTATCGGCCATTCAACGCATCTCTCGCTTGTTCCGCTTCTGCAACGATGAAAGTACTTATTATTTTGTCTTCAAAAAAAAAAAAAAGTTATTTGTATATCTAGGTGCTTAAGTATGACGTTTTGCGTCGGGACCAATGTTTTCGAAACAAGGATAAATTTGTCCGAGTCACGTGACCTGTGCAGGCGTTTTACACGTTGCCAAAACACAATGTGAAATTTCTGTGTTGCTGTGCATGAGGTATAAAAAATATTTTCCATATGAATCAAAATGTTTACCACTCATTTTCGAGAAGGCGACGAAAATTTTAACAATAACTTCTGCGTCTTCTTCATCCTCGCTTTGCCTTTCGTTGTATATGATAACCCTTTGCACGAGGCCAAATTTGGAGCATTCGTCTTGAATTTCGTCTTGGAGAGTCTGATCAACGTCTTCTGGGGCAACCATGTTCCTGAGTATGACAATCCTTGATTCTACCTTTCTCATCAGTTTCTGCATCACCAAATGTCTCGCGCTTTGTCCCTTGATCGACATGTTTTCCTGCTGCTGCAATGTCTGAGGCTCCGTTTCCTCCAGCAATTTCTTTTGCAGTTCTTCTTGTTGTTTTTGAGCTGCTTGTTCCTGTGCTCGCCTCAACGAATCCGGGTTCTGAGCTGCGGCAACTGTAACCTGTGAGAATACCAACATTTTCACTACACTTGGACAGTACAAAATGAATTATACAGTTACAATAAATAAGCGTCTTCATTTTCAAAAAGTTGATGATGAGTAATTGATGAAACTTACCACAGGAACACTGACGGGAACACCGACTGCTGTGGGGGTTACGATGGTAGGTGGAGGGATAATGACAGGCTGTCCAGGAATCGGTTGAATGATGGCTGTTGGTCTAGTAAGCACTTGGGGTATTGCTATTGTAGGTGGTGGTATTATCCCAGCGACAGTAGCAATGGTTGGAGGTGGCAAGGTTCCAGTGCGAGACATCACTCTCGCTACTCCAGGAAGAGCTAGACAAGAATACATGTTTATTTGTCATTTTCATGTGAATTTCCGAAACGATTTCATGATGAATAGCATTGATATTAAAAATGAAAGACATTGACACTCATTTTTTACTAAGTCAAATGACAAAAAGAATTAGCTTCAATGATTACACAGTGTTACAAAATCAAAAAAAGTAAATGAACTTTTGAAGTGACCTGGTAGAGACTGTTTATCTGGTCGAATATAACACAAAACCGCGTTTGAAATTTTTCTAACACCTTCAAAATCTTTATTTATTTTAATTTTTTTCGACCGATTTAAAAACTCCCGGCGTTTTTTTATAGCTTTGTACAGTAGCTTTCAGAAAAAAATAACGTTTCGTTTGTTAAACATAGATCAGTTTTTAAACTGCTTAGAGAAATTTGTGATGTTTGACCTTTCAGAGGTAAGTTGGTATTTTTTATTCTATTTCTTAATTTTTGATCATGGTTTTTAAGTCAAGAATGAAGAAAATTTGGATTGGGAATTATAATAATGCATTTTTTTATGTATTATAAATTATAATTCATGATAGCTCAAATTTAGTATAAAAACAATATTATTTTTCGATATTACCTATACATAACTTTAAACTGAATTTTCAACATTTGAATTATCACACTAAAAGCAAGGGCTCCGATTGGAGCCGCCATTTTTCTGCCCCGATTGAAGTCTACCAATGAGAAGTATACTTCATAATGGCCAGTCTCTCTTCTTGCAGGGTCTCTATACTATAGGGTAAGGTGGGGTAAATCCGACTGTGTGGGTAAATCCAACCTCCCTCTGTTTTCGACAGTCGAAAGCACTACGCAAACTAATAGTAATGTTGTCGTATAGAGCATCGAAAATAACAAAAATGGTGGCATGGCAGTATTTCATTAGTTAACATTGAGATGCTCAAACGACAACAAATGTGTTTTTACAATTTCGACTTTAATTTTGGTGCATAATTGACTCCAGGATATTTCTGTTTGATAAAGTGATCGCATAAAAAAAGTGACTGGATTTAGATTCTTTGATTCAAGTCCTACAAAGTGCATAAAGTTTAGTTAAATTTTTTTTATATTTTTTTTTTAATTGCGTCGTTATGAAGAAAGACGCAGTGGGGAAAATCCGACCTCTAAGTTAAGTTGAGTAGAGTGAAGTGAGGTAACTTAAAACTAAGTTAACTTACGTTAACTGAAGCAAGTTAACGTAACTTTAATTAACTTCACTTAACTCGAACCAGAAAAACGCCAGCAAACTATTTGAGCAGCGAAACGAATGACTCAGATTAATTATTTTGCTATTATCATTTATGACCGTTATATTACATAACATTCATTGATATATCATGGTAAAACCATTATATTTAGGTTATATCTGTACTAAATCAAGCAAAAACATGAGCGGTTGGATATATCCCATCATTTTTGAAAATAGCAAAAATGAACTTTTTCGTCAAACGCTTGTATCTCAAAATTATTCAAAGGTATGAATAAAATGCTATGCATAGAAAGTTGCGCAGAAGTCTAACCTTTAATTTGGTATATATAACGACTTGATCCAATGTAAAATAAGCATTTTATAGCCAAAACCATTTACTAGGTCGGATTTGCCCCACCTTACCCTACTATATCTATAGATACGTTTTACGCCTTGTCAATATTACCCCTCCAGTGCGCTACTAGCGCCACCTACGAAGGTCCTGTGCTAAAATGGAACTAAATGCCTTTCCTCATTGGTTCTTATGGAGAGTGGCCGACACTGCGTAACGTATTATGTGCACGAATTCCCCCAAGTTTTGAATAATTTAAAATATGTACATATCAATGCCTAAAATAAGTAACTAACCTTGACTAAGAATAGGTGACGTCGCAGCTCCGAGTTTCGTGAGCCCAAGAGCAACGGCGTTGCTGGCGACTGCGTCCATGGCCTGGATTTTTGCCGTTGCTGCCGCAGCAGCGACCGCAGCTGCTGTTGGCATGGTGCCTGTACCACTCGGTGGGCCCATCAACGCGTGCGGTGGTGTTATCGCGCGACCAACCCTCAAGTACTGTCCCCCTAGATCGAACAAGTTCATGGACGCGATGGCCTCGAGAGCCGCTTGCATCGTCTCGTACTCTATGAAACCATAGCCTTTGTGTCTGTGAGGCGAGCTGCCTTGCGCGAGTTTGCAATAAGTTATGGGTCCGAAGGCTTCAAACACGGATTTAATGTCATCCTCCGATAGATCCTGGTGAATCGACGCTATGTAAATGCGGTTGTAATGCTTGCTCTCCTCCGTTATTTCGTCGATCACCGACTGGGCCTGAGGCATGTTCGACGGACGACCTACGACCTGCGTAAAACGTGTTTTGCTTCTTTCACAAACATTTATATTTTTCATGTCCTGAAAAATTCAATGTGAAGGAAATTGAAAACAAGAACAAAAAAAATTAAAAACAACAATATGAAATTGTCAGAAAGAAAACGATACTCAACATAACTAAAAATAACTTCAATGATAGGAATTCCAGGTATTTTAAGACACTTAACGCCTTAATAGATTGTGGAAAATTTTAAACAAAAGGTAAGTAAAGTAATTGTAGACACTGTTGAAATATGCACCGAGAGAAAACTGCAGCCATAGTAACACGTTGATGTGCTTTTAGAGCATGCAATCGAATACTATTGCTAACAAAATTGGTGTGGGAATTTCTAGATATTCAATAACAAAAAGGTTAATTCAGTTTTCAGGCAAAGCAACAAACATCTCAAGCCAGTTTTGCGCGACTTTCGATGCTATCATAGCTCAAGTTTTCTCCCCACGTGGGATGTAATAAAATGATTCGGACCTCCGAGGGGTTGTAAGGATTTCGCAGGATTGGGAAATTCGTAATATAGACACGTCCTGCTACCTTGATATTTCGTCCACCTATCATGACACCGTTCATTTGTTCGAGCGCGAGTTGCGCCGCTTCCGGTATTTCGTACTCCACAAAAGCGAATCCCTTGTGCTTTTGCGTCACTGGGTCCCAAGACATGTTGATGGACTTTATGGGCCCGAAAGGCAGGAATTCTTGTCTAATCGTGTCCTCTTTCAATTCGAAACTAATGCTGCCCACGTAAACCCTAAATTTCACAAAATACACGTTTTCAAATCAATTGTTCAAGAATGTTCATTTTTTCCATATTAAACGTACACCGTTGTTATTATATTAGAAGAATCGATCGTTATCTTTAATGGGGGTACTAAGTATTTGATACAAAAATTTCTGGAATCCAAAATGTCCGAATAACAATTCGTACAATTCAACGTAATAAAGATTAAGCAGTCAACTTAGCAGTAGGAAAAAATGTCGAATCGATCGTCTGTCAAAATTGAAAAGATAAAACAAACCTGCACATGAGGGCGAGAGCCTGTTGTCTCTGCAACTGATATCGGTGTGTATCCATTTGCTGCAACACAAACGACCATCGGCCTTCCATTGATATTCTTCCGCTAATAATCTTCTTACTTTTTCGCTCTACTTATTATCAACCATTTACCCCACAATTCCAATTCCAAGCTTTCTCAGTTTTCCACTTTCCTTGCTCGACCATTCAAATTAAGAAAAAAATCTCTCCAACGTTTCTTATGCAATTTTTTTTAAAAAAATGTTCTTCAAAACGGCGAAAAATGTAACTCGAGCTCGGAAAGAAAGAAAGAACCAAGAATAAGGTGCAAACTTAAGGAAAATGCATGGTAGCTTCTTTTTGACACAGCTCTGCTCCCACCGACTAAAATCGCAAATTTTCGAGCATTTTTTTACTGTAGCAACTCGAGGTGACGTTAAAAATATGTTGAAAAAAAAATATCTTGAAAAGTTCGCGTTTGTTTTTAATTTCGAAATTTTTGATGACACTAACCTGCACAAAAGCAATAAAACTTGCTGCTGCAGTACCAGCTTATTTCTCTGCAGGGAGAAAAAATCATCCGATCAGTGTTAGATTTCTCGAGGTATGTAGTAACTAATATTTTTGGAATTCTTTAACAATTCATTTTTCGTTTTTGATTCTTGAAAATTTGAATTCGCGTTAGCTGGGACTACTAATTAACTGTATTCGATTTGTGGTCTTAAAATTCGGCGGGATGAGCTTGGTTTCAGGAATTTTCAAGCAAATGAAGGTTTGTAAAAGAGTGCTTTTCTATACATGCGATGAATTGCAAGTTTTTTATGTTATCTTCGTAATGATGATGAGTTTACCATGTAATATTTACGTATACGCAACTACTAATGGATAGTTTGGATGCAAAATCAAAGCAATGTAATGCACAAATGTAATATATAATTAAATTAACGTGTTTTCTTGAACTGTCGCTTTGAATAATTAATTGCTCAGTTTTTCTTCTCATTATTCTGGTTTTATATATTTTGTTGTTCTTGTATTTTTATAAATTATTTCACATTTTGAATTATTTGTTATTATTTTTGTTTCGATATGTTTTTTATTGAAACTAACTTATTGTGATGAAAAGTGAAAAATTCGCAATTCCTGAAAATTATGACCCTTTTTTTTAAATCAACAATGTTTTTACTACGTTTTTTGAATTATAGTTAAATTATTCACTAAAACGAAGTATTTTAAAATATTTTATATAATTTTTGAAATTCTATTAAATGTGAAAATTTTTTTAACATTTTCGTTTCTGGAGTTTTGAATTTTTATAAATCCAAAAACTTGAAATTTTAAAATGTCTAAAATTTCCCAACTTTTTATTTTGATATTGTGTATTAAAATTTGAATTAAGTAATTTAAAAAATCAAAATTAACATTCGATACTTAATTGTCAAAGGAAAAAAATTTATCAAAAATTCAAAATCCGAAAAATCGAATTTGGAAGTTTTTAAATCAAAAAATTACAGAAGTTTTTTTTTCCAAAAATTTTATTGCTTCGATAATTTTAGAAGTTTTTATTTTAAATTTTAGATTTACATAGCAGTTCAAAATCTGAAAAATTAAAATTGAAAATGAATAATTAATTACAAATTGGAAAAAATTATAAATTTATCAAAAGTTTTCCAACTTTATAGATTCTCAAAAATGTTATTATCCTAAAAATCTTCTACAATTTCAAAATCGTTAAAAATTACTGAATATTCATTGTTAATCAGATTAAAAAATGAAAATATTTCTGATAACTTTGAAAATTTTTCAAACTTTTCAAGAATGTAAAAATTTTCAAAATTTTCAACTTTTTCGTAATTCAAGTTTCAAAAAATTGAAAACTTGATAAGGATTTCCAAAAATTTTTATTATTCCCAAAATTTTCAAAATCCTTCAAGTCATCAAAAATACTTATTATTTTCGTGTATGAAATTTTAGAATTTTATAAATGCAAAAACTGTAAGATTTCAACTTTCTTAAAATTCCAATATCTCCGAAATTTCTAAAAGTTTCCAAGTTCTCAAAAATGTGTAATATTTTTCATGTTTTCAAAATTCTAAAATTTTTCAATCATACAAACTTGTCCAAAATTAATCACATTTTTTACATTTTCGATTTTGTAAAATTTTATAAATCAATGAAAATTATAAATGAGATTCATGAGTAATGCGGCTAGTGGTAATTTATAAAATGTTTTGGAAAATATGCATGTTAAGTCAAAAATGATTACAAAAAATTCCACGTGGTTTGCACTTAGAAAAATACATTTTCAATTTTTCTTTAAGGGGAGGTTCTCCTGTTCCCGCCCGAAAATGAAACGAAATTTGTTAATTTAATGTCGGATAATGAAAAGACATACGAATAAACGGTTTTGATGAATTATTTCACGATCTTTCTAAAATTAAAAAAAAAAAATATTTCACAGAATCTATAATGCTGGCCTCAAAATGGCCGATCTTGTCAACCTCTGCAAGCGAGAAGTTGTTCGGAAACTTCAAGGCTGTAGCCATTTGTAGTGAAGGGAGATCAACAAAATTTTTTTTTTATTGTAAAGAATATAAAATTCCCTATGACTTATACCTATTTTTTAATGGCTTACATAAAAATTATCCAATTAATTCATAATCATAGAAAAAGTTAAATTTTTACCATCTTTTTTTCAACTTATCTCTTGTTAAACGACTATTATTTAACAGTTGTTTATGTTTATTTTAGGTATATGTCATAAAAAAATGCATACCCTTCAAGAAACGCTATGGATGAAGTAAATCGAATCAGTAGATCATGAGATATGCTTGAAGTTAAGATGAAAAAAATGGTTTCGAGATAAACGCGTTTAAAGTTGTAAGTTCCATAAACACGTTCCAAGAGTACCATTATCTACTAATCAATGAAAACCTTGA
>JAPYZL010171448.1:0-13437 GCA_030522825.1 Platygaster orseoliae
ATTCTTGTCAAGTTGTAACTTTTGTAGTTATAATTAAATTATAATTTTTAATAATAATATAAAAAGTTATTATATTTCAATATTAAATTTTGATATTAATTTTCAATTTTATTAGATAATTTTTTTTTATTTTTTATTAATAATATAATTCTGTATGAAGTATAAATTATATAATTTAATATCCAGTTGTAATTTTCATCAAGTTTTAAATATATAAATATTCAAAAATTCAATTATGATTTTCCTTCTTTTAACACTATATACTTGTACAATTATTTCTTCAAGCATTCCGAAATCATTGATATTTTGATAAAAATTTATAATTTTTTTTTTTTATATCACATTGGGTTGAAATATGTATGAAAAATCAAAAATGGCAAAAATATGTATTTTGTTCAAAAAGAGGTCGAAATATGTAAAAAAATATTTTATATTCGAAAAAATATTTTTAATAGCCCTGATTATAATATTATATAATATTTATTGTATAATTTATACAGGGTGATCCAAACTAAGTTAAACATCCGAAAAAATCAGATTCCTTATGAAAATCTTAGACTTTTTTTCCTTTGCCATTTTTCAAAAAACTCAAAATTTAAAAAGTTATTCAAGCCAAAAATTGTAATGATAAATGCTCTCGATCGACAAGTGGGGGTCAAATTCACGCACCAAACTTTTCCCAAAATTTCTTTACGTTTTTCTGAGTAAAAAAGTCCTTTGCCACTTTTTACAAAACTCAAAATCCAAAAAGATATTCAAGTTGAAATTTTCAACCAATCAGATTTCTTAGATTTCAAACTTGAATATTTTTTTTCATTTTGAGTTTTGTAAAAAGTGGCAAAGGACTTTTTTCCTCAGAAAAATGTAAAGAAAATTTGGGAAAAGTATGGTCCGTGAATGTGACCCCCATTTGTCGATCAAGGGCAGTTATTATTAAAATTTGTGGCTTGAATAACTTTTTAATTTTTGAGTTTTTTGAGAAATGGCAAAGCAAAAAGTCTTGGATTTTCATAAGGAATCTATGTTTTTTGGGTGTTCAACTTAGTTTGGATCACCCTGTATAATTCACATTATATGTATTTAATATTTATATATTCTAATTACATATATTATATTTTTTATACATAATTTTTCGCTTATTTACCAATTGTAATGATCATATTTCATGCAGATTTGCAGTTTCACAATACTGAAGCTTGAAAAAATCTCAATCATGAAATATGTAAATAACTTCTCATAAAAGATAGTAAAATTATTATAGGTTTTCAATCTACTGAAAAAATGCAATTGAAATTACAGTTGGAATCTAATTAGAGAAATGGTCAGTATTCCAGTTGAATGAGCCAATTGGCTAGTCCAGTTGGAAATATAACAAGATTTCTAGTTGGAAATCCAATAAGACTTTTACTTGGAAATTTAATTGAATATATTTCGGGGAGATCTGGATGACATTCTAGTTGAAAATATTATTGGATTTTTAGCTGGAAGTCCAAAAAATTTATTTCAGATATCTAATTGAATTGCTTTTGGGGAATCCTTAATGAAATTTCAGTTGAAAATTCAATTGGATTAGCCAATTGATTATACAATGATATTATATTATTATACTACAATTTATTACTACAATTATATTATTATTACAATCATATAATTATATTATATTGTATAACAAAACTTCTATTTGGAAATCCAATAAGTCTTTCACTTGGAAATATAATTGAATTTCTTTCGGAGAATCCTAAATGAAATTCCACTTGAAAATTCAATTGTATTTCTTTTAGGAAAACGTTAATAAGATTACAGTTAGATTTTCAACTTCACTAGTCAATTGGCTCGCCTAATTGGAAAATCGAGCATTTCTCCGATTGGATTTACAATTGGATTCCAGCTGGATATCCAATTGGATTTTTTCAGTAGAGGTATTCCCGAGAGATGGAAAAACTATGATTACTGATTTTGACACGCACTGGTACATATTAAAAAAGATGCATACAACTACGAAAACAGACCTTTTATTTGAAATTAAATAACAATCTTCTATGAAACAGATTCTTCGATTTCGGATATCTTTTCTCCATTCCAATCCATTCACTGCATCTCAGGGAAAAATGAGTACTTCTCTCACACCTACGTTATCGATCATGTGATTTATTACTTTTCTTGGTAGGGACCCGATTCGACATGTTCCTCGCAGGTATCAAATGAAATTCGTTTTCGCAATCGCTCGTAACTTTGAGCCTGCAATTCGTTTTTGCGACCACGGGATCTTTTGTCGCTATATACCGACCTGTGACTGACGTGTGTGCGCGGCACAACGCATTCACAGAGGAAAAGAAAGGCGCGCAACGTCGCGAGAAAAGAATGAAGCAAGAGGGACGACCAGGGTTCTGTAGAGAATCGGTTGAGGTCAACTCAAAAAAACATCATCAGGTCCAGCCTTGCAAAATTTCTCGCTGCATGCCGAGGAAAAGGAGTAAAGGAGAAGATATTCTATTGACTAGCGCACCGTCGTAATCGACGCTTCATTTGGGAACAAATTATTGATCTATCTTCGTTTTTTGTCCTGAAAGGAGAACTGGTTTCTCTTGCCTTTGTGAAGTCTTAATGGCGGCTTCGAAGATCGGTGGTTTTGACTCGTAGCGAATATTCGGGAATCGTTAGAAGCTAGTACCGAAATAAAAACATGGCTGATACATATATAAACAACAAAAAATTTACTGAATTTTTCTACGTATTTCTACGTGATTGTTTATTTCTTCAATGGGGTTTTTCCAATCAACGCTCATTGTTTCAATTCTCAAATTCCTCGCGGTCCCGTTACCCCTTGATCCTGCTGCACGTTTAATCATCCCGCCGATTAATAATTGAATTGCCGTGTTATCAACCCGTGGCAAGTCGTGCAAAAGTGGCCAACTTTTCCTTTGCCGCGGAATCCCGTTTCTACTTGTGCTGTATATCTTGGGCTACCGTAAAACAGAGGCCGCGATCTCAAGACGTTGCGGTTTATCCCAGATTCGCGGCAACGTCGATTAAAAACCGATCGCTTTCATCAACATTTACGGAGCAACGATCGCGTGTTTACAAAGAAAAAATTCTGTGGAGAAAAACGTGTATTTCCACATATTGCAACGTGTTGATAAAGAAAATTATTTTGGTCTATCTAAATTTCTTCGAGAGAAAGTCTAACTTGGAATGAGCGAAATTTAAATTGATGACGTCGAAGGTGAGATTTTATTCGGAAAACTATCCTATACTCTAACTCACTTTTACGAGCCAAGTGTCACTCCAAAGCGAGTGAAATTTTCGCTTGAGTTAGGGTAGGTTATAGGAACAAACATTTCCTATAGTGTATAGGAAATGATTCCTAAGTTGAGAAATTTATGATGATAGAAATGAGAGCTATTTTTTTATAATGTGGAAGAGTATGACATGCAATCGCAATTACTGGTGGAAGATGCATTTCGAATCTGCACTTTAGACTATTACGTGAATTCGAGAGAACAGAAGAGAAAGCTTGGGACTTTCTTTGAACTGTCGCGAAGAAACGCGTCTTGAGCTGTCAAGGAAATGTCGAGTATTTAGGGTTTACATCAGTTTCGAAAGGAGAATAGTTTGCATTTTTCAAATCCGATTAGGTCAATTTAAGGCATTGCCAGAACCGCTGGGTTTCCAGCGAGTGCGAGAGAGATGCGTAGAGTGGGAACCGCGTCAGAGCGAGAGAGACATATAATTCCAGCGCTATCCTCACTTTGAAGTTAAGCAATTTGGAATTTAACGAATAAAAATTTCACCAATTTATTTTAATTTACAGCACATTTATTAAAATAATTCTAATTTTATCACTTATTCAAATTTTTATTTGTTTTGAAGTTGTTCTGGATGCAGAAAATGTAACAAATAATTGTTCCACTCCCTCTTTTTTAAAAATAAGAAAAACTTTCAATGTTTTTCAAGAATAGTTCACATATTTTTTGTATACTTTCATACAAAGTACACTGTCTCCTGTCTACTCTGATCTCACGGGAAACGATGCAAAAGTACATAATATTTGAACACTCGCGACCGACCGAGGTCATTTCCGTGGTAATAAAATTTGTCATATCTCCGTTTCAATTGGTCAAACAAAGTTGCGAAGTTACAGGCCGAAGATAAGTCGGCGATAATCTATAAATTCGAGTCATATCTGCGATGAAAAAAGGATGGAAAAGAAAGTCGAGGGAGAAGAAGAACGCGAGGCCTCACTATAGCCGCCTTTGTGAGGCCTCGCGGCCGTACATACCTGTACGCCTACGAGTCAAGGAGTCTTGATCCTCGTTAATCGTGTATAGAGATTGCCTTCGAAAAAGATTGTCCGTGGAATTTCTGATCGAAACGATAGGCCGGATATTATGAATTGTGCCCGTGATGAAAGATGGATAAAGAGGGTACGTTGCTGTTTTCCCGGTCCCTCTAACGAAAGTAACGTTTGTGTCAAAAAACTCTCTAAATTTCTCAGAGCGACGTTTTTTTCTGCTCGGTGAAAGCAGGAGTACACAAAAACTGTAAAAGTAAATTCAAAAATCATTTATTTTTAATTATCTCTCTAGATAATAAAAAAACTTTATCCCGCTGATTCAGTCAACACTAACCTCACCTGACTTCTTAAGACTTAACACTTAAGACTTAAAACTTAAAGCTTTACGCATAATACTTAACACTTAAGACTTCACACTTAACAATTATTACTTAAGACTTAATACTCAAGACTTAACACTTAATAATTAAGACTTAACACTCAATACCCGAACACTTGCGAACATAACCGAACACTTCCGAACATACCCGAACTCTTTTTAAAAATTATAACTTCAATCTGACAAAATGTATGCATATTAAATGATTTCCATCTATCTACACATTTCTTTAATGAAAAATATTTAATCTCAATATCTTTCAAGAAAATTTTTTTTTTAATAAAAAATATACCTCAAAAAGAAACTGAATGGGGGTTGGCGAGCGAAGCGCGCAGGAGGACGAAGCCCCCCTAGTTTATTATTAATTGAAAAAAATCAGTAAGGATTCACAATTTATCAATGGTTGACTAGGTCGCTGAAACATAGTGTGAATAGCACTGTTTTATATGAAGAGAGATAAGAAACAGTCTAATTCGACCAAATTAAAATTGCTTGTGGGTAAGAAGTGCACTAGATAAAGCAAGAAAAGCGGCACTTGGCGAAAAGGGAAAAGCGTGAGAAACTCGTGATGGCGATTAGCAATCTGGAAGCGAGATTGTTATCCCTTAGAGCAGAGTACGCACTTCCTTTTTAATTCAGACTTAATTCAGCTGGATCGAGCTCTTTCGGAAACGGCGATTCACACCCTGCCGGCGTGAACTGCGAAGGCGTCGCTCTTATCCGCGGGCCATTGTTATTATAGGGCCTCCTTTCAAAGAGGGCCCCACAAAAAAAGGGGCCCCCGCGCAAGGTGATCCCTAGAGACCTCGCAGGATGAAAAGAGAGCCGAGAGTCGCAGATAACCCGACACCGATGCGTTCTGTCCCTTCGTGCTGTTTGCGCCCCACTTCGCATTCCCAGCATCTTTTCCTTTGATTAGCACTCGTTTTCCATAATGCGCGAGGAGCTGGTTATTTTACTTATTTTCGCTTTTATAATAACAATTAACAAATTTAAAATAAAAATTGCAGCTTCAAGGAAGTTGGTTCAACAAAATTTTTACGTAAAATCAAAGAAAGTAATTTGAAAATTCATTAATAACATAAAAAAAATTCATTGGTCGCTAAAGTAGGAGTCTTATTTTAGTAATACTAGAAGAAAAAACATCAGCGAAAGAGGAACGAAATGAAAAAAATCATGAATGTGAAAAAGAAAGAAGAAAGAGTTGGCGCGGTGCTCTACAAATGGCCTTTGACCATGGGCTCGGAGCGCACATGGTCATGAGATTTTAATTATCGTTCGAGGGCAGCGATGACGGAGAAGGTGTGAACAGACGGGTCCTGACCGCAGGTCCTTGTTCCTTTTTCGCCCAGGCTGTGTATCCCTTCCGCTTCCAAATCATGTCAAATGTAGACAGAGACAAAATTGTCGAATTTTATCTCACTTAATAATAAAAGTTTCGTTAATAAGTTAATCATGTCACAAAAATCTTTTTTCTGTGTCACTTGCATCTACCCTAGAAGAGATTCCAAAAAAACCATAGTCGGCAATTTTTCCTTTAGGCAATGATATGTTGAACATTCAGTTTAGCATTTTTCTTGGGAACAAAAAAATTCCCTTCTTCGACCAGAAATTACTATCATCGATCGGTACTCGATAAAATACGAGAAAATTAAGCCGATACGAGTGGCCATCGCCAAGACGAATGTTGGGGTTAACGCGCCACTTTTTATCCAGGGCCCCGAATTTACATTTTTATTCCGGCCCCGCGTTTCTCATGACTCTGTTCTTCTTTGTTGCTCGTGCTCTCTTTCTCCGATGCGTTGATTTTTTCCAAACGATGTTACATTTTATTTCTACTCGTTCGCGTGTAACGGAATGCATGGCAGCGGGAACTAAGTATTACGGGGAGTACTTGCTTCTTAGTTTTTCCCGCGAATTTTTCACTTTGCTTGAATAACACTACGCGTCAGTCAAAACTAGGACGAGTTCTTGTTATTATGTTGAATGGTATATAATACTCGACAATAACAACCGAAGAATTTCGCACAGTTACTTTTCGTTTCAGGGTTATACATAGTTTTCTCGTTTTTTTGTAGACTATAAAAATTTTACAATGTAATAAAAAAATTTAGCTGTGAATTCAAGTTCAGCAAGTAATTTAATGCATAATTTGAAAATTGATGAACAAAATTTTTTTTTTTAGAAAGTTTTTTTTTTTCATTCCTTAATTCATGCAATTTATGCACAATGAAATGAATAATCATGGGAAAAATGTATTGAATTTTAGAATTGTTCTACAAATATGCTGAATCTTTCACTAATGGAATTTTTGCTTAACCTCGTAGGTTATCGGAGACTTTTTAATAAACCACGGTACAAATAAAGGCACAGTCCACGATTACACGACACTCTTAAAAAGGGCGTATCAGTAATTATTGAAACAACCTCCACGTTTTATGGAGTGGAGGGGTAAGGGGGATGAGGGGGGGGGGTATTACTCAGGCGCCGTCGCGTTGCATTGCAACGGAGATAATTATGAAAATCGAGCTAGTCTAGAATGACCTGCGCCGCTCTCTTTTCCGACGATCGACGATTTATTGAGCGGATTATGGAGATTTATAACGGGTTCGCGAAAAAGTTGTCTTTTTTTCAGGCTGCTGTATGAAATTCAATGCTAATATTCAGATTACGAGCTGTCATAAGTAAATGTTTCATTTGTTCCAGACACGTGGATTTCATGAAAATGATATTCAAATTTTTCAGAGTGCATTTGAATATAGTTACTCAACAGTTATTGTAAGGCGGTTACGTATCTTTGTATTTTTATAGGCGCCAACCTCAGAAAAGTAGTAGAGCGTAAAATGCATCAACAAATTAATCAGGAATTACGTTTATGCGGATAAACATTTGCAGTTCCATTACGATGATAGTCAAAAACAACCTGGTAAAAATCAATGTTAAAATTTAAGATTTTCTGAAAGTATGGACACTGAAATTGAGACTATCCTGAATTTATTTGATGATAGGATAAAAAAATAATTTTCAATCGAAATCTCAATGATGCACGTGCATTTCAATCATTATCGATTGTCGGGGGAAAAAAAAGAGGACGTTTAATCTTTAATGAACTTGTCGGAGAATCCAGGGAATCCCCTTCGTATCTTTCGCGGCCTCCCCGTGCGTTTAATTGTCCGGTGATTGTTATGAGGCTTTTTCTTCTTAATTACGTTGGTATGCGCAGCGCATTGATACTATTGATACGGATGAGGTTGGTAACTGCTCGGGCTTTGCGTGTACGGATGCAGATCGCTATCGTGCTGTTTACGTTGGAACAAGGAGCAAGTCGAGAATATTGGGATGTTGCTTTGAGTAGGGATTGCAATGAAATATTCTGTTCTTCATTCCTTTAACCTCACTCTCAAAACAGTGAGATTGGTTTGTTCAGAAAGACTGCACACTTTCGTAGTGAGCAAAGTATTAGTCGTTTTCGCAAAGTCACTGGAATGCCTAGAATACACAAATTTTTACCAGTAAATGACAAAATTTTTCTGTGGGAAATGCTAATGAGGTTTTAGTCGATTTTAATAAAAATACTTAATATGTATCAACATAATGTATAACGAATTTATAAAGAGATATTTTAACCTTGACTTCAAGATATTATTAATGTAATTTAAAGAAAATATTAATTTACATTGTTTAAAGTATACAGCCAGTACTTTTCCATCATCCAGGTAAAAGTATTCAACAGTAGTCTCAGAAAAAAATCCTCTTATACAAAATTTTTATAAGTTTCACACAGTAGAAAATTACTTTTGGCGGAAAGAAAGTTGAGAAACGGAACTAACGAATCTCAAAACACGTATTAACGTTTATAATCTTCTAAAAAAAAGTTAATTTTGATAAAGTTGTAAAAAAAATATAGTGATTTGTTCATTACTCATTTGCATGAAATTGAGACATAAACCCTACACACAGAGAACTGATATGGTACAATGGACTAAAATAATTTAGTCAAATAATTTAGTTCAAATCAATGTGATAGTGTGTGTGGGAGTATATGCAGGAGTTAAATGATTCTTCTGGAATGGTTTTTACTCTGTTGCATGTTTGCATAACGTTAACTAAAATAAATTTGAAGTGACGTACAAGTTTATTCTATCAGCTTTTTAAAAACAAAAGAAATTCACGAGAACGTCGGTTGATTTCTTCTTGATTTTGTCTGGATTAGCTCCTCTTATCAGCAGGACCAAGCAGCATATGCCAATGTCGACTTTCAAATCAATGTGATAGTGTGAAGGTATATGCAGGAGTTAAATGATTATTCTGGAATCGTTTTTACTCTGTCGCATGTTTGCATAGCGTTAACTGAAATAAATTTGAAGTGACGTACAAGTTTTATTCTACCAACTTTTTAAAAACAAAAGAAATTCACGAGAATGTCGGTTAATTTCTTCTTGATTTTGTCAGGATTGGCTCCTCTTATCAGCAGGATAAAGAAAGAAGAAAATTGCGAAGAAAATTGTATATTGTTAATGATTCAAAAAATGTTTCGTCAATTTCACCTTCATAATTTTTCAAAATGAGAAATTGTTTTCAAACATGACTAAAACAATTTATTAAATCAAATCGTTTATTACAGTCCATCTGAGCTTCTTTTTATTGAATTGAACTCAAATTTATATGTTAATCTAATTAATATGGCTTTTCGATTTCACGTCAGTTGTTTTTTTTCTCTCAACTGCAGTTATTCGTTCTAATAAACATAGCTCTGAAATGAATCGGAAAAATATTTAATAATAATATAGAAAAATGCGCTATACTAAAGATTCTACTTGCGTTCAGTATATTATTCAATCACTAATTTTTCGATACACTTTCGTTTTTTCTCCACTGATCAATCAGAATTTTATGCACATATAATAATTGATTTTTTAGAGTAATTTTTTTACTAATGATTTTTGGCGAAATAACAGCTATAATTATCAGTGAAAATTCACAAATGATAACTTCGAAAAATTACTGTGTTTCCAAGTGAATAAATAAATAGTTAAAAGTTAAAACATAATTACTATTTAGCTTGACGCAAATAAAAAATTTGGTAAGTCTTACTGAAGACTTACTTAAAAGCATTTTAAAATTTAATTGAAGCATTTATTTAATACATTTTTGACACGAGAAAAGATCTTTTTTTATAACAAGATTTCATCTATTTAAAAAAAAATGCTGTAATTAAAATCAAATAAAAAAATTAATTAAGTAGGTCGGTATGTGACTAAACTAATTTAGTCGGGTCAAGAAAAATGTAGTTGGAAAAACGAAATTTTCCTCTGAGTATAGTCACTAAGATAACGGCTTTCCCTTACTTTGCAAACATTACCATATGTAAACAAAAGCCATACTGGGTTCACTAAATTACCTTTATTCCGCAACATCGGCGAAAGAATTGCCCGAACGCTTCACCGGTGAAAACCGCGTTTTCGGAAAACGGGGCTCGGGGTAAATTAGCGGACCTCTGGCCTTGGTAATTGCGCCAGTACACCGCGTCAACCGGCTTGTGTTCGTGATCCGAGCAAAACCCGGGAAGAGAGAGGCCTGGAGAGAAAAGAATCTAGGAGGTGCCTGGGAATCGAGAGACGAGCCGGGGGCCCTCTCTCTCTCTCTCTTGGCTTTTTTCTTATTTGCCGTCTCTTCGTACACCAGAAGATGGCGATGGGGAAGACGAAGAAAAGAGTGAGATGGGACGTGGACGAGGATGTAAATCATAATATGTAAATCTCTGTGATTTCGTCTGGCTCTCGTCGTGGCGCTCGCTCTTCTGCGAGAATTCTCCTAGGGGCTCCATTTCTTCCGAATGATTCTACACGTCTCCTCTCTGCTCCCCTTCTGCTCTTTCGTTTGCGGCTCTTTGCACGGCTTCATGATGACCGTGCACCGAAATTCGTCATATCTTTACTCGTAAAATGGTTTTTGAGGCCCATTGTATTGGTCGTGGTTTCGGGAATTCGACCGAGGGCGGTCATGAAGGTTCCTCTCATTTTCGTATTTTTACTAAAAAAAAGTTTAACTCGGGCAGCTTCTTCGCTCTGCAATTATTCTTTTCAAAATTGTATGAATTAGGCCATGCACGTTGCGGAGCTGTTAAAAGTATGGAATATTTCTGCATATCTTAAATTAGCCATGTTTGGGAAAAACTGCATGCTCCAGTTGCTCAGTTAATAATTGAATTTTTGTTTGTTTATTAATAGCGTAGAATAACATTGAAGAAAAACGAATGTCATTCCTTTAACTAATAAATTATAAGTTATATATTATAACTTTAAACTTTTCAATATTATAACCATCTTCCAAACATCGACGCACTATTATAATGTGTTCACTCACATTACCGAACATTGATATTTTCTTTTTCAACGAAATTTCAACTTGATTTTTTGTAGTACTCGCCTGCCAGAAAGGAAATGATGTAATTTGATGAAGGGGGAAAAGAGGAAGCTCGCAAGTGCAACAAGTTATGTGAGGACGAGGTTGAGGGGGGAGGAGGGGGGTTGTGAGAGAATCGAGAGGAACTTCCGATAAAGCCTGTCCCTGCCCACGTTATTAGAGATGCAGAAAATTGGAGAATGCAGCATTATTGCACAGGCCAGCGCCCCAGGGCACTCGCATAACTCGTAAAATGTACGAAGCTAACGAATGTTTCAAACGTTTCTTTGCGTACCATCCTTTTCAGAATTTTTATCCTTTCTGAAGTTTCACTTTAAAAAAATGTGATTACAGGAGAAGGTTTTTAGATAAATATGTTCATAATTTGTTTTCTGGAACAAAAAATGAAATTTTCCGTATTTTTAATTTCGCTTTATAAAATTTTCAATCGAATCCAGCCACCTACGTCACCCCATAACTGACACACAACTTTCTCTCCGGGAGCCTGAAACTCGTGGCTCGAATATAGCTTGACTGACCAGGGCCTCCAGATTTATTGCCGCTCGCCGCGCGCGAATAATATCGGGCCCCTGACAAGGTAAAGAGCAACGGAGAAAAAGACTGAAAATAGAGAAGCTAAACTGGCATTGTCGAGGCGCGACCGTGCCTCGTCCCAGCCAGAAGACGCAAAAAGTCTTTATTTACAGCGAGCTCAAAGATCTTCGGCGTCATTTAATTAAACAATTTTTAAGTCGCTGAATTATCAAGCTTTATGGGTTTTTTTTTGAACCGATCCTCGGGAATCCCGGTCACTCGAGTATTTCGCGATTTTGAAAAATAACACCAATTTTTCGCATTTCGCGCATATTTCATTCAGGTGCGATCAAAAACGGGAAACGAAATGCGCTTTCGTTGCGCCCGCAATTAATTGTGGCAATCGCGTGCTGAGATAGCGATTGATAGGAGATATCGGGAGCGAAACGTGATGAGAGCGACGAGGAAAGGCTCTCCAAGAATCTGGTTTATTATGCGCCGTTCTTTGGCTTCTTTTTAATATTGAATTCTCGCGGTTAGTTTCTGTTTTTTTTTGCGCTGGTCGCTTTCAAGGAATTCAGGTATAAATCACGATCGAAATTATTTTATAGGTTTCAAAATGTGCCACAAACTTTTTTGCATTCAAAGATCTTTATAAGTTGATTATTTTATGAGATTTTTAAGGGAGATTCGATGGTGGGTTTTGTGAATATTGAGAGATTGAAAACTCAAGTCTACTCTGGAAAACTGAATCTGTTAAATATGACAGATTTTCAGTCAAATCTAACAGGCTCAATTAAAAAGAATGCAGCAACAGCGAATCAGTCAAATTAAACTGGCCGAATCGGTTAGATTGACAAATAAATTTGACAGACAACCACGAGTTGACTAAATTTTTTGTCATGTATATAAATAAAATCTGTTATCTTGGAAAAATAAATCTGTTACTTTTAAATCAAAAATCATTGCAACAAAATATTAAAAAAAGAAAGTTAATCGTATTCGTTGGCATTTTGGATTATTATCGATTTTCGAACATTTTTATTAACACTTCCTAATTTATGAAACCAGTCAAACTTTATACATTGTCATTAACATTTCTTATTGTCCTTGAAAGAAACACATTTTCATCATTTTCGGGCATTTAAGATTTCCTGACTCGACAACTGTTTTTATGTTTCTATGATACTAATTTATTTGGTTTCAAATAGTTTAATGGTGTAAATATTTATACTGAAAACATTTTCGGACATTTTTAATTTACGATATTTTTTCAATATTCAAATGAGAGATTATTTAAAAAATTTCTGTGATCGACACATTAATTTTGAAGCTGCTAAATGATGAAATAATTGGTAGATTCAAAAATGGAATATTATGTATTTAAAAATCCAAACATTTATAAATAAACGAAAAATATAAAAAATTGGATTATAGTTCTGAGTAATTGAAATGAGTCATAATTATTGGTATTTGACAAATATTATTAAAAATTTCTTATTATTTTCAATTTTAATCATGAGTGGAATTGAAAATAGATATTTATGCTACAAGGGAGAAAGGATGATTCCAACGACTGAGAAGTTGTTGGAACGCACGAGTTGGAATCATATTTCTCCCATGCAGCATAAATATTTTTTCCCATGCATTTACGAAAATAATGGCCACTTTTTTTGCGTGGAATGCGGGAAGAAAATACACTTTTTTGGGGAAACTACAACATGTAGTTTTGCTGATTTTCGACGCGACTTGGTTACTATTGTGACAATTTGACAAAACAAAACACAACAAACTTATGTACACAAGTTATGACTTATGGACAGTG
>JAPYZL010171454.1:0-30043 GCA_030522825.1 Platygaster orseoliae
TTTCATGGAACGTGTATTTTTTTGAGACAAAACAATATTTATTTGCTCATATCCAAATAAATATTTATTAACTGTCAATAAATCGTTCTCTCAGTGTATAAAGAAAATGAGAAAGCATTATGATAATTCTTCAAATTGTCATTAATTGTATGGAATTCAAATAATTTTTTCAGTTTCAGATAATATTATTCAACTTTGTACATCGTGAAAAAATTTTTAATTCCAAAAATTACAGAAACCGTGTAATTTACTACATTTTTTAATATTAAGAATTGTTTCATCAGACGAATGTAGTCTAAAATTTTTGAAATTTTTCAAAATAATTTATAGCATAATATAATTTTGAGAAATGTTAGGTATTTGTTAAAATTTTAGTAGTCCGGTTAAACTAGAATTTAATAATTGATTGATTTTTGCGTGGTATTTTCGGGTATTTAATTTTCATGTCATTATAAAGTTTTTTAAAATCGAAAATTGATCCTTGCACAAAGTTGTTATTTAATTGTAAAAATTCAATGAAAATTTTATTTAGAAAAAAATTTCAACAAATTTCGTATATTTTTCAAAATTACAACAATTTTCAAGAATTGCAATCTGTATGTTTTTTCCTTGTTTTCATTTTTTTCACATAGATTAAAAAAATTGTCGTAAAGTTTTGCAGTTTACATATTTTTTTATTATTTCTTGTTTATATTTTTGTAAATAAGTTATTAACAAACATATCACAAACATGTTATATGTAAACAATATTTCCTAAAATTGGTAAAACTTGGTGTTATAATATTTTTCGGACATCATACAATTTATTGAATATTACGTATTATTGGACATTATGTTACGGACATTACTGTACCTAATCAAATAAGTTATTTTTATTAGTTCCTTATTTTTCGCATCCTGTAAAATAAGTAACATAGAGAAATTGCCTTAATTGAGACATAATATAAAGAACTTTTACGTTTTAAGAAGTTTTTTTGAAGGAAAAACTGAAAATTACTTAAAATCAAAAATAAAAAATAAGGTATCTGCTAACTTGAATTGCGAATTGTAATGCAATTCCTTAAAGTAAAATCATCGTGTGTTGTTTCAATGTTTCGCGAGGCATGAGTTATCGGGCTCGTGGAGTCTTGGAATTAATTAAAGCGCAATTTCGTCGCGTACGTCATCATCATTGAAATACTGCAGTTGCAGGTTGAGCCTGGTTACATGTAAACAAGCGTTCAACTTTTGACATCTCCGGCTCTGCGTTAATGTCGGACAACAAATTCCGTCCGGTCGACATTCGAATGTAATTAAATTTCATGCGCAAGAGACCCTTGAAACATTCACCGCAATTGAGGTGTTTCACACGTTGTCCATGGATCCTTGAATTTCCACATTTTCTAATTTTTCATTATTAAACCCAACTTCCATGCATTTTCTCTTTCGTTATCCATCTAAAGTTGTAATCCCCTTTTTGCATTTTCCGCATTTTCCGTGAATTTGAATATCGCATTATACCGAGTGGATTCATTCGTTGGCAATTTACATGATGAAAAAGTTTGTCAAGCGGAATAAAAGTATTTCCCGTTTCATCGGTACCCGTTTTTTACTTATCAGTCATGCTTTTCTGATAAAAAAAAAGGAGAGGAAAGAAAGTCGTAAATCGAGAACGTCTTTCAACGGGGTTTTAAAAAAAACGGGCGGAACAATTATGAGGTACAGATTGCGGCCGTTTGCGAGCGGGTCATGGGAACGAAACGATAGGGCTTGAGATAAGGTTTAGCACTGCTGATAGTGCGCGAGGACTTTACGATATTTTCGTATCGAGGGCTTTCGACTGAAAAATTGTGTGGCATCATGTCAAAAAAAAAAGGGAAAAATAAAACTCGTTTCGTTGAATTCACGTTTTATGGACTTTCCAAGTTGACACTTGGATTTGAACTACACTGTTAAATATTTTTGTCTTAAAATTAAGGAAAAAAACGTAATGCAAACCTCAAAAATAACGTATTTCCAATATTTAAATAAATAAATTGAATGTAGAAACTGAAAACCTTTGCTCTCATATCCATTTCAACAAACCTTACGTAGGATTTTTTTTTTTTTTTTTTTGTTCAAACTGTGTTACTTTTACATTGACTAATGATCATGACGAAATTGGCGAATTCCTTGAAAATCGTTTAGTAGCGTCGATAGTTGAACGTTTTTCACGTACGTACATGGAGAACGCAACTTTTTTCCTCATGAATGTATTAATTGCTTTGTTGTTACGCTTCAGAAATTTAATTAACACGTATCTAGATTAACATCATCTTTTGGAAAGAGCTCTCGACTTCAAACCCTGTTTTCATGTGTCTGGAATGAATGAGTAACTCACAGTTTCAACAAGCCAATTAATTATTCCGCCTTTTGAAGCGGATCTTTCTCAATTTCACGAAATTTCCATAGCAGAACTTATTCCAGAAATGAATGTAATATTATGAGGATGAAACACTCAGTCATAAATTCCACGCATTTTTAAAAGATTTGTTGCAGATATCTACCTTCATTGAAATGTGATTTTAATGAAAAACTTTTAGGTTTTTTCAATTGTAAGCAGGAAGAAATCATACGAAATAAAATTATAAATTAGTATTATGAATAGTTATGGTTTGTAAGCAAACTTTTATTATGAGATTTTCGTAGATTTTGAATTTTCTAGATATTTATGAAGTTTAAAAATTTCAGCGATACATTTATAATTCAACACTGTTTGAAAAAAAAATTTTTTTGTTTTTGAAATAATAAAATTGATGTTGATTTTCGAGAACTTACATTATTCTTTTTTTTTTATCATCCTCTGATTAACAAAAAGTAGATTTGAGGTAATTTTCACTAATTTTCATGTTTGATGTACTCATTTTCATGGTTCATCACTGTTTAACATCTTTTTTTTTCATTAAAGCACAAAATAATTACGAATTATCTTTAAAAATTGAATTATACTCGCCTTTTTTCGGTTCGAAGATTTTTTCACATCAAACTCAATACCCTCATTCTCCCCTCTACCCCTCCAAAGTACTCACAGGTGTAAGTAATCCGCGTTCATCGCTTTTTCTGCGTGATTCTTTCCGCTTCGCCAATTCGATATCCCGCGGTTCGAGTTTCGCGAGACTCAATTTCATATTCGCTTCCCATGGAAATTCGTCCCTGCAACGACGATTTCCCCGGACGGAACGCTCAATGAAAACGAATAGATGTCAGGACGAATTTCGCAATTCAATTTGTAAATTTGTCAATTGTCAATTGTGCAAATTTTTTGGAGATTCATTACTATAATAATGAAATTAAAAATTCATGAAATGAAATTTTCGAAATGTTATGCCATGATTAGAATCTTTGAATCTTGAATTAGATTCTCAATTAATAAGAATCGTAGAATGTTAATTACTTAGATTTTTAATTAATCAGAATCTTAATAGCACAATGTCAATTGTGCACAATTTTATTAAGCACTGCATTTATTGTGCACGTAATTTACAAATTCATTACTATAAACAAGAAATTACAAATTTATAGCATAAAATGTCATGGTGTCAATTATGCAAATTTTTAAAAAAGTTATTACTATAATAATAAAATTGAAAATTCATGGCATGAAATTTTCGAAATGTTATGCTATGATTAGAGTCTTAGAATCTTGAACTGAACTCTTCATTAATAAAAATCGTAGAATATTAGTTAATTAGATTCTTGATTCATTAAAATCTTAATAACATTATGTTCATTGTGCACCATTTTATGTGACACTGAATTTTTTGTGCACATATTTTCAGAATTCACTACTATAAATATGAAAAAAAAAATTCATAGCATAAAACGTCATGGTGTCAATTTTTCAAATTTTTTTAGAAATCCATAACTATAATGATGAAATTAAAAATTTATGGCATATAATGTCATAGTATCAATTGTCCAAATTTTTTTAGAAATTCATTACTATAATAATGGAATTAAAAATTTATTGCATGAAATTTTCGAAATGTTATGCTATGATTAGAATCTTAGAATCTTGAATTAGATTCTCAATTAATTAGAATCTTAATGTCATGATGTCAATTGTGCATGATTTTATAAGACACTGAATTTATTGTTCGCATATCATACGAACTCATTACTTTAATTTAAATATGAAATAAAAAATTTATGGCATAAAATGTCATGGTGTCAATTGTGCAAATTTTTTAGAAATTCATTACTATAATAATGAAATTTAAAATTTATGGCATAAAATGTCATATCATCAATTGGGAATTTTTGAGAAATTCATTACTATAGTAATGAAATTTGAAATTTACGGCATTAAATGTCATAGTGTCAATTGTGCAATTTTTTTTTAGAAATTCATTACTATAATAATGAAATTAAAAATTCATGGCATGAAATTTTCGAAATGTTATGCTATGATTAGAGTCTTAGAATCTTGAATTAGATACTTAATTAATTAGAATCGTAGAATGTTGATTACTTAGTTTCTTAATTCATTAGATTCGTAGAATGTAAATTACTTAGATTCTTAATTAATTAGAATCTTAATGACATGATGTCAATTGTGCACGATTTTATAAGACACTGAATTTATTGTGCATATATTTTACGAATGTATTTCTATGAATATGAAATAAAAATTTTATACCATAAAATGTCATGGTGTCAGTTGTGCAAATTTTTTAGAAATTCATTACTATAATTATGAAATTAAAAATTCATGGCATGAAATTTTCAAAATGTTCTGCCGTAATTAGAATCTAAGAATCTTGAATTAGATCCTTAATTAATTGGAATCGTAGAATTTTATTTAATTGCGTGTCCTAATAGCATGTCAATTTGTAGGATTTTATTAAGCACTGTATTTATTGTGCACGTTTTTTAGAAATGCATTACTAAAAGTATGAAACTAAAAAGAATTGCATCATTTTCTCAGGATTCCCAAATGCGTACAATAAAACCATTTTATATTACCCAGTGTACGGATTCATAAAAATGTGCACAATAAACTCGAGCACGATTGACACCATGCCCAATTTCAACATATATATATTTATTCAAGTTGAAAAAAACCTTCATTTCCACTTTCAACGGTGAAACGATTAATTCGTTTGGTTTATCGCTCTAGAAAGTTCAAGCTCGAACTTGAAAAAAAGAAAAAACGAGCGTAAACGCAAGGAAAGAAGCCTGAATAATTCGGCAAGTATAATAAATTCCACCGGAAGCCGAGTACTACAAGACAACGCGGCGTGATAAAACTTTCTTAATCACGGGATTCCTTCAAACTTTCTAAATTGCAAATACAATGAATAATTGAGAGGTGGCGGGGGTTGCAGGGGGGGAGGGGAAGGGGAAGGGGAAAATCTCATGAATAAGCGACGATGCCATTAATCCCGCTGCCGCGGTCATGCGTATTACGAAAATTGCGTGTGCAATATTTCGTAAATGGTTTTCTGAGAAGCAGAGCTTTGTGCCTATGACGAGCCATAATATACTTCGGAGCGTAAAATCGGACGAGCCTCCTTGCAGCGAGAGCGAACCGAGGCTGCAAGGTCGAATCATTTTTGATTCAACGCTCCTGGCGTTGATAAGCTTGTTGCTGCCTTTGGAATCCTGCTCCGTATGGCAACTTGCGTTCACCGTCATTGTTCACAGTTTTTTTTTCTTCACCTTACTTTGCCAACTATTTTTTTTATGAATACTAAACAATCTACAAGATTTTCGATTCTGTTTTCGAATTAAAAAATCCCCCAATGTAAAACCACCGTTTTAAACACGAAAATAAATTCGCATCATTCATAAAACTCGCATTACACAACTTTTCGACGCCGTAAAAAAAAACGTCAGGCGGAAATGAAATTCACGGCGTTTCCGCGATTTGTTTCTCGTGGCGCGTGAAAAGCTACACGCGAATGAAGAGCGCGATTCCAAAGCGAATTTAAAAAGGCCGACTTTGTAATAAGACTCTGCGCGCAGTCTGCTTTTTCTCACTTTCCCTCGGTAAGGGTGAAAGAAAGTTAAGGTGAAAAATGCCGGAAAAACGCGGCTGATGCTGCGGCGTCGAGCTTTTTTCTCCCGAGTTAAGCCTCAAAGCTCTCCGTTAATTCAGGGCTTTCCGGATTCGCAACTTTGCGCGGAAAATCGAGTACGAGCCGAGTTCACTACAAAACAGAGTCGAAGGGAGCTTTAAGAGACGTACACGCGACGACCCTTATTGTCTACAACCATTTCTCATGCGATTCGTCGCGTCGGAGTCAACATTCCCACAGGAACCTTCAATCTCTTTTCAGAAACAACTTCTTTTCTACTCGGAACTTCCTTCTTTTTCGTTTCAGATACTTTTGAATACAAAAGTATACTTATATAATAGTAAAAATAGTGAATGACAGTCAAGTTGTTGCTCTTTGAGTTTGAATTAGTGAAATTTTTACTAATAATTGTAATACGAAATACCCACTATTCTCAATAGTAAAAATCTAATAACCAACCCACAAAATAAGTCAATAATGACTTTTTCATTAGTTAAAATCTACTAATCATTTATTGATAATGCATTTATAAGACTAGTCCAAGTCTACTAATTACACTAGTGGATTTCTACTAAAGTTTGAAAGTAGTAATTTTCTCATTTTTTTACTCATAACTCACTGATTCAATCAGTAAACGGAAATCAGTATTTCAATTACTGATTTTTCACTCATCTTCAGTAGCTAACTTTTCTCTTTTTCAATTAGTAAAATTCAAATACGAAATGTAGTTTCAACCTGTGGTTAGGTCGAGTATCGAAAAACTTCCAGTATCTGTCTGTTTTTGTTCCCTCGTTGTTGAAAAGCACTCGAGAATAGCGAAGGGCCCCGGGTTTTGCTCTCGGAAGCTTTTTGCAAAAGTACAAAGTTGGCGCCGCGGGCGATGCGCGACGTCAAGCGCTCGACGCGACGTTTAGCGCGACGTGCCGTTGACAGCGGTTGGATTAAAATCAAACCGGGGGGAAATATAACGCGAAACAGCGAGGTAAAACGAAGGAAGGATTGTCTCGTGCGAATGACACGTTTCGCGGTAATTGCGAGCCTTGTGCGTGGCACCGCGGCAAATGTGGACAGTAAAAACAAAGCCTTGCCATCGCTAATCCCTTGATTCCAGCGGTCATTTTACCGACCACTTTCAAAAATGCGAATACTGGAAATTAAGGTTTTTGTATGTTGATAAAGTTCTCTATATTTATTATGATCTTACTTCACGAAAAGGTTCTGCTCTGAATATTAAGACGACACGGAAGCTACTGCAGTGCGAGAGAGAGATGCATAGAGTGGAAACTGAATGAGAGGAAGGAGGACTTATTAATAAGATTGATTCTTATATTATTTGTTTCTTATAAAATATCTTTATAAAAGATATTTTATTATTATTAAAAAATATCTTTATAAAAGACTAAACGTTTGTTTGAGATACCCAAACTATTTTTTCAGTGAATAATCACGATAAGTCGAGTGTTATGGACCCGGCAATTTCAATTTTCAGAACAGCCACAGAGAGATGTACGCTCGGTCATTAAAAGTTGGTATCGAATCGTTGATGTAGCGCTTGCCGCGGTCGAAATGAATCGAGGTCAAAGGGCAGCGAGGGCGCGGAGCGTAGCAACTAAACCCTAATCCCTTTTAGCGTGATACTCAAGTGCAACTGACGTCGGTATCATTAGCGACGCTACTCATTTGTCGCCCATGTTCGTACGGGAGGGGCTTCACCCGCGGTCCCTGCCAAGTAACTTTGTCCGACCGCTACCACACGCTCCGAACCCTCCGATTCCCGTGTCCCGCACATCGCGCATCCCTCTCTTCCCACGCGTGTACCATCTTGCATTTTCCAATGAATCGCTTCATTCGCACCCACTTCGCGGGACATTCGCTCGCGACAATCAACATTTCCTCCTGCAACTTGTTTGCCAACCGCTCTTCGGAAAAGCACTCCGAAAGTGAGAAAAACTTTTTACTCGGTGATCGATTATATGACCCACTGAGAGAAAAAACTTAGTAATTTGTACTATATATATTTGAAACTGGAAAGATTATTATATTTCAGTAAAATCTACTATATCATTTTGATTTTTCATATATAATAATAATAAGGTGATATGTAGTAGGGAATACTAAACATATTGTATTTTTTTTTTAGTAAATTAAAGTTCTCAATATACGAGTTAACTCGCATGATTCCAATTTTGACATTTGTTATAAGTATTTCATAAGTATATACAGTACTGTAGATTGTAAAATTTACTATATTATATCTTGATCCCCCATCACTATATTTATAGTAAAAAGTACTATATTTTTCTAGAAATAAAGTTCATGAGAATCTTAAAATAAAAAATTTAACTAGAGTGAAAAGAAAAATGACGAAATAAAACATCAAATGAAATCTTGCAATATTCTATCAATTTTTCCTAGATTACTCCACGATTTTTCTAATTTTATTTCTTTGGCAAAAAGTCTTATGTAGAAATATTGATCGATATTTAATATCAAACTAACGATATTATTTTTGCTGATCTGCAAAAACCGTTTCTCGATTATATTTCGAAAATAGTTAAGGTTTTAAACAACTTGATAAATTCATAAATTGATTTTTTATTGTTATTCATATAATTATAATTATTATTATTAGATTCTCATACTTTATTATAAGAGATTTATTTATACTGTTTAATTATACTGATAAGTATTTTATGAAATTCATACTACATTAAATATATATTCATTCAACAGAAATTCATAATTAACATTTACCTCATCTCAAAATGATAAATTTTTTAATAGCTTCATGCGATTTTAGTACACTGAGAAAAAAACTTAGTAATTTTTACAATAAATACTTGAAAAATTACTATATTCCAGGAAAATCTACAATATTTTTTTAATTTTTCATACATTATACTAGATTTAGCCATAAATATATTTTTTTTTACCATGCAGTATAGTAAAACGTCAAATATAGCAATTATAAGTTGATTTATAGTAAAAAATACTAAACATATTGTTTTTTTTTTTACTTTAGTAAATAACAGGTCCCAATATACAAGATATGGGAAGTTACCTTACATGATTATAATTTTGACATATTTTATAAGTATTTTATAAGTATGTACAATACCGTATATAGTAAAATTCACTACATTTCACCATCTACCCCATCACTTTATTTATTAGTAAAAATTGCTAGATTTTTCTCTCAGTGTGCCAAAAACAAGCTTTTATAATTTTCATAATTTTTCGATTTTTTAGAACTCAATAAATTAAAAACTCTTTTAAATCGATGTTCTTTTGACGGAGTTTTTTTAAAATTTTTTTTTGGTTTAAAGGATGAAAAATTGGCCAAATTTTCTTGACCTACAATATTTATTTTTTACTGTTTCAAAGTCAAATTTGACTGATTCTCTAAGCTAAAAGACAGTGACAAGTGGACAATTGAAAATAACTATTTAACTTATTAAACGAAATTTGTATCTATAAAAATCGAGTGTCAGTGAAGCAAATAATCGAAATTTCATTATTTCAAGTGGTTAATCACATTGAATAAAAGTTGCTAGTTGACTATTTTAAACAATCATTTTAAATGTTCGATTTATTTAGTAGTCGAAAAATTGACTGATTGTAACTCTATAGAAAATTAAATTTCAAATATTTCAAAACAGCCTAGTAGTTTAATACACAGTGAATAACAAAATTATTTAACTTTTTTATTGTCACTTTGAAATGGAAACAAAAGAAAAATCAAAAATTTTTTAAGGTTTTTTTATTATTCAATAAAAATTTTGTGTAGCTTTTGTTTTTCTATACAATAACAAAACTTTCAAAAAATATTTTTAAATAGATTTTAAATATATGGAATAAGAGTAACGAAATTGAAGAATTTTTTAAAAATTGCTAACATCACGAAAAAGATAATCGTAGTATGTTATTTCTGAAAAAAAAATTTATCTAAAATTTCTACAAACCTGCACAAATTTTTGAAGTGGATAATTATTATAAATTGTTTCAAAAATTGAATACTGAGGAGAGTATGCATATGAATAAGTTTCAAATTATAAAAAAACTGTTATTATTTTTGTTCAAAGTCAATTTCAACTTCAATTTACTAGATATTGTTAAAAGTGTGAAAAGACAGGAAAAATTATCTCGAACTTTTCCGATTATCCCAGTGTTATTAACTGATTTCCAATGTAAAATTATGTTTTCTAAGTTTAAAAGTAATTCCAATTCAAACTTTACTTCATTTTCAAAACACAGAAAAACAGTAATTATTTTAAAATCTCAAACTTTACTTCATTTTCAAAACACAGAAAAACAGTAATTATTTTAAAATCAAAATGGAAATAAAATTCAGTCACGAAAACTTCCCAGACACATATAATCTGAAAAAAAATTCACTTCCAAATAACTCCTGACAAACTTTCTCCCGTTAAAAACCGATTCTCTCAAAATCTACCAAAACTCAAAGCTATGCCACGAATACCGAAACCCCTTGAAATACATCACGTCTCGTCCATCGGAAAATTTGACCGCACTCGACTAATGACAGCCGAAGAATCGAGCAAGAAAGGAAAAAAACCCAGACGATTTGTTCGTCTGGCAAAGTTTCAAAAAAACGACGTCGCGAAACAAAAGAGTCGCCGCGGGTTTCATTACTCGGGAAAACGCCCGACAATGCATTTCCATTAGGCGCATTGTCCATCGCTCCACGGATTTTCATGGGGCTGCGGGGGGGGGGGGGCGTTTCGAAAGAAGGGTTTGATAGCCATTTCGTAAACCTGCGGAATCAATTCCTTAAAAGTCCGCGGCGGCATTTTGTTTCGCTTGAAATTGTATTCCCTCCTACCCCCCCCCTCCCCTCCGGGGAAACAATCATTGCCTCGGAGACAATGGGCGTGCGTTTCTTTTCTCTCGTTTTTCTCTTCATCTTCGCCAAGAGCCACGATTACGCCGGGAAAATCACGACGTCCAGTTTGCGCGATTTCCTCGACTGCGGTTTGGACCACCTTCAGAGAGAAACCGAATGAAATTCGCAGATGTTTACAGGGTGAAGGTAGATGAGGTTTTCTACATCTACGAAAAAAAACCTAGTAATTTGTTGCAAAAATATTAAAAAAATTACTGTATTCTAGGAAAATCTGCAATGTTTTTTAAATTTTCGACATATTATAAAAATAATGAAGTGTTCGGAAAATATAATTTTCCCGTCAATATGCTGTACCAAGAAAAAATTTTCCCAACGATACAGATTCAATATACAAAAGAAACAAAACCTCGAAAAACTTTAAAAAAATCTATCGAAATTCGTTCAATGTAATTTCAGACAACAAAAAATTTTCCAATACAACTTCCTCTTTTCATCAACTTTCGGCGATTGTTACACCGAGCATTTTTCCCTGCATTTTCCGTGTTTTTTCCTCTTTACCAGAGTTTTCCGCCGTCACACAGATTCGGTAATACGGCGCTCCGGGCTTTTTCCAATCCAACTAGTTTCCCGATGCAAACGAGTCCCGCGTGACCGCCGCGAGAGCTTTCCTGCATTTTACCGTGCACTTTCTATCTCTTCCGGAGCGCGCTCGCGCTTCTTTACGTCTTTACGTCTTTACGTGTACGCGCTCAATCGAAAATAAAACACGCGTGGCCTTCCTTTTCTTTCCCTTCTCTCACTCTCTACATATATATTCTTTACTTCCCGCAGCCCCAAAACGAGCGCATCCTTTTGAATTCCACGTCGCTCGCCAAATCTTTGTCGGCGCGCTCGCTAAGGTATTCCTTATATTTCATGATAACGCGATTTTCCCATCGGTAGAGATTATTCTTTCAAGTATATTACATCGAGCGAGATTTCGTTACCATTCAAAGAAAAATGGATTCGATTTCAAGTTGTTATTGACAAAAGCATAGGTAGAAAAAATTTCCGGGGGGGGGGGTGAGTTTTTCGGAAAAATATATACATATATCCTTCAGGATTCTATAATTTTTTATCCTTGAAAATTTAGCCATGAAAGTAGGTTTTTCTCATTTTTTTGAAGTCCAGAAATGCATGTTTTTTTTTTATGTTCGTATGGCATTCAAAGGAAATCAATTTTTGTGATTTTCAAGTAACTGATTTTTAGATTATTTTTCTGATGCTTTTCGATTTTTTCACAAATTGACGAACTCTTGGATTTTTTTTATGGATTTCTATACATCAAATTTTAAAATATTTTTGAGAATATCATAGTATACAGATTGCAAGTATTTAATGCTATAGTATTGAAAATTTCTAGATTATTTATTATTTACTATTTATCATTTTCAGCTATATTTATTATTTCTATTGCTTTAAAAATGTTTCACTAGAAATTGTATATATATAGTCAAACATTCATTTAAGGAAAAATTCTTCTAAAGTTAGAATAATTGTTCTTTTGAGGTGGAAAAACTAAAAATTCTGGACTTAATTGGAATTTCACTGATTTTTTGATTCGGTAGTGTTATTTTTAGGCATTATTTTTTTTATGATCATTTTCGTCTGTTATTCGTGAATCAATTTTGTAGAGAAAATTTACTTCATTTTTATATTTCTAGTATTTCTTGCAATTTTTCAGTATTCACGAAAATCTAAGGGATCTTATAGTATTGTTTTACATTTATAGTATTTTCATAGACTTTCAAAAATATTAAATTTCAAAATTCACTGCTCGAAAATGGCAATATCGATAGTTTTTTGATAATTTCATAGATTTCGTGGATAATTCAGTCTACATCAAATTGAATTGTTTTGATGACTTAAAAGTTTCGAACGTTTAAAAATTAACGAAAAAATTTAAAAAAATTTTCCATCATTCTTGGTAAATATATAAATTCATAACTATTGACATCTAACGAATATAATTCAACGATTCTCATTATTTTTAATTTTAATCATACAGGAAAATGAAAAATTAATTTTTTATCGTTCTCTTTTATTTCATAGACGTTTGTAATTTGAGAAACATGTATTTTATGTATTCCTTTAATTTTATTTTCTTGGTATTTGCAAGATTATTCATTGTTTACAAGTATTTTTATACATTGATGCCATTTGTGCAGATTTTTCAACAATGCAATTCTGCCGTAGAATTCAATAACTTTTAGTATTTTTAAGAAATTTTACGACGTGAAAGATTTTCTTGTATTTTCATTGATTTCCTATCTAAGTTTTTTAGAACTTAATAATAAATTTCAAAATTTTTAGATTCTAAGAATTTCCATACATTTTTTTCAAATAACTATTTAAAAATAATTTTTTTACTGCATTTTCTTAGAGGAAATGTTTGGCTATATATTATATCATAATTTAGTTTCAGGAAAATTCCTTTCAATTTTGTTCAGAATGACTGTTACTTTGAGTTAGGAAAACTGAAAATTCCGGATTTAATTTGAATTTTACTGATTTTTTGATTGAGTAGTGTTATTTTTATGCATTATTAATTTTTTGTTACCATTTTTATCTTATTTCGTAAAATAATATTGTTAAGAAAATTTTGTTCATGTAAAGTTTCCTGGTATTTTCGTATATTTTTATAAATATATCAATTTCTAAAATTCAATGCTCTTCGATGGAAATTCGATAGATTTTTGATAATTTCATAGATTTCGTGAATAATTCAGTTTACGTTAAATTTAAGTTTTTTATGTATTCCTTGAGTTTTCTTTTTTTTTCAGTACCTATTTATAAGATTTTTTTATCATTTTCTGTTATTTTTATACATTAATGCCATTTGTGCACATTTTTCAAAAACGTAATTTTTTCATTGAATCTAATAACTTTTATTATTTATCAGAAGTTTTATGCCTCGTGAAATTTCTGGTATTTAATGGATTTCTGTCTAAATTTTTTATAACGTCATTTTCAAATTTCGAAATTTGTAGATTCTGGGAATTTCCATGCATTTCAATCTTCTTTCAAAAATCACTATAAGAAAAAAATGTTTTTCCCACGTCTTTTTATAGAAAATTTTTGGCTATACATTGTATTATAATTTAGTTTCAGAAAAAATTCCTTTTTTGTTACAATAATTGTTATTTTGAATGATAAAACTGAAAACTCTGAACTTAACTCTAATTTTACTAATTTTATGATTCAGTATTGTAATTTTCATGCATTTCTTTTTTAATCTCGTCACTTTTGTCTATTTGCCGTAAACTTATAATGAATTTATTTCAAGTTTCAGAATTATCTGAACCCCCAAAAGCTCCTTCTGCTCACGCTCCTGATTATTGCTATTTTAAAGTTAGGTCCTCAACGACTGAATTAATGCAACAAAATACGTATAAATTCGTCAGAGACGGCCGTATTTTTGACGCGGAGGAAAATTGTGCTGCTCGTGAAAACACGTTGTGGGTTGAGGATTGAACACGCGCGTGGCTAAACGCGAGTAGCAAGGGCAGCATAAATTAAGCACCGCGTAATTCGTGGGCTCGTCTCGTGGCAGTATTAACAAAACGCTGCGATAAACGCGCGCGGTATTGTTCGGCAGCGCGCGTTGAAAATGAGAGGCAAACATCTATGTCGCTGTAGGGCTTGTTTGCCCTATACATACACTGCATCAATGGCCCGGGGATCCCCGAAATAGGCGGCCGCTCCGTTCCAACGACTCAATTTTCAAAATAACCACGCACTCGGCTAACGCATTCAATTGCACAGAGAAGAATAGCTTGTTGCCATTTCCAGCAAGGAAATTTGTTGAAAAAACGTCGGGATTCGAGGTTGGAAATCTGCATGTTGTGACGAGGATAACGAGAATCTATGTTTCTACCTTTGGTTTTCGTGAGTAAAGAGACATAAGTATGATGACAGTTGTTTATTTATCAAAGTTACGAAATTATTTTTAGTTGAAACTGTCACACGTTTGGGGCGAACATAAATCTATTTCGCCATAACCAATATGCATGATATTGTGATAATAAATGTCTCTTCTCTCAGTGTAGACATACTATATCCTGCACGCCTATTTTTAATCCCAAATTCAACAAACAGTTGAAAGTTGTATCCCGTTGAATATCCGTGGCTCGCGTTTGTTGCCCCGCGAAAGCCACAAAAGCGGAAGCTCGCAGGCACACGTGTTTCCGCTAACAATAAACGTTCCCTACGCGGTCGTCGTTTTTCCCGAATTCCGGATCGAGGGCTTGAGTTGCCGCGATTCCCGAGTTTACAGAGCCCGGATTTTCTTTCGAGAAAACCCGGAATGTTAACGTTTTGTGCAAATAGAAGCACCCAAAGCCCCGTCGAACGCGGCGAGCGTTAATTGTTTCAATGACCGCCTCTTCAAAATCATGTTCTCGTACTTTTCCTTTCTCGTGACTTCTCTCTCTTACTCACTCGAGTAAGAGAGTTTCGACTCGAGAGCTTTCGACAACTTCCGCTTTCATTATTTGAGAACGGACTCGAGCGACAGCGAAGAATCGCGAAAATGAAGAAGGAGAAAAAAACACGAGTGCCCTTGGTACCAAAGACTTCTGTGACGATATTAAGTGTTTTTTTTAAGGAGCGGCGTCATTAGATTAAAACCATGCTTTTGTTGCTTTGATTGTAGTTGTGAGGGGAAAGCAATTAGTGAATTATACTCATTTGCTAATTGGCATTTCCATTTACCTATTCGTAATCGATTGAAAATTAATCGCTGCTGCTGGAGTTATTACAGTTGAAGTGTTTTGCCTTTGATGAGATAAATTTTCAAATAACTTCAAAATTCGTGTTTCGGTTGACTCGACTTTCTCTGGCCTACGAAAACCGTGTACAAGCTCGTCTCGCTCGTGCAATCGTAATGAAAACCAGAAACGCCCCGACCTTGGCAATAACATCCGGCTCTGGGATCGTTTGCTTAGGGCGGCAAATCCTGGACTGATTGAAATCTGAGCTCGATTATTAACGCTCATCCCCGCAGCTACGTGATGGGAGTGCGAATACGAAATCACCGACTTGCGAAATCATCAACGATCGAGCCAGCAATCTTGATATTCCCCGATACAAAGTTTCGAATTTCGACAGCGCTCCGCGATATCGATCAATTCCTGCCAAGATCGATAAAAAACAAAAAGGAAATCGTTAAGAAACATCATTCGACGCTTTTATGACTTTGTATGAAATTATCCAAAACTAAATTTCATAAGACTCAGAAAAATGCAAGTAACTGTTCTCTTAGATTTTTCACTACAAAACAGCACTATCCCATTTCTCTATAGTTTCATGCTGCAGCTCTTATCAAAAAGGGACAGAGCAGTAGTGCAACAACACTTTCCAAATGCCGAATGCCAGGGTCCGCGCGAGGTTAAAGTCCCGTACGTACTAACGTGGCGCCGTAATATGACGTTCTTTGCATGAAAAGTGGCACGATTCGCCAACGAACGCGGGGGCAGAAACAACGCCGTTATGCATTATCGTCGCTGCCATCGCAAGTACATCGTGATCAACATTATATCCCTCAATAAGTGTGCAGAAAAATTCTTGCGGAGAATCCGAGGATCGCAACACGATCCGAACGCGAGCCTTGTCATCAGATATTTTGTCAACAACGTGGTCAAACGTCGAGTTTTTTTAAGTTCAGAGTTGCATATTTTTTCATGTTCGTATTGAATGTAATGGAATATTATTTTCGTGATTTTCAAGTAACTTACTGTTAGTTTTAGATTTTTTTTCGAATGCTTTTTGTGTTTTTGCACAACTTAACGGATTTTCTGATTTTTTTATGGATTTCTATACATCAACTTTTAAAAGATATTTTAGAAAGTCATCGTATACAGGTTTCAAGCATTTAATGCTATAGTATTGAAAATTTCTAGTTGGCTGAATTATGATTCATTCATTATTTATCATTGTTTGCTACATTTTAAATTAATTAAAAATGTTGGACTTGATCTGAATTTTACACAGTTTTTGATTTAGTAGCGCTATTTTTATGCATTCTTTTATTTTAATCATTTTCGTCTATTATTCGTGAATTATGATTGTTAAGAAAATTTTTTTCATATAAAGATTTCTGGTATATCTCGCATTTTTGCAGTATTTACGAAAATCGAAAGAATTTTTTAGTATTTGTCTAGATTGAAAGTATTTTCGTATTTTTTAGAATCCTCTTTATTCAAAATTTAGTGCTCTAGAAGGCAAATATCGATAGTTTTTCGATAATTTCATACATTTCATGGATAATTTGGTCAAATTCGTCTGGATATTATTTTCATCAAGCTTTGTAAAATATTAAAAAATTTTACAACACTTTGATTTCTAGAGCATTGAATTTTAGAAAGCTAGACATGTATAGAAATTTTTAATATTAAAAATGCCTCCAAGTTGTATAAATGATCAAGAAATATAAAAAAATATTAAAAGATTTATTTTAAAAAAAAGACAAAATAATAGTCTTTCAGATTGAAAAATCACAAAACTTGAATTTCATTAATTTGGTGAATATATAACTTTGAAAGTCAAAAATTCGTGACATCGAAAAATTTTATCATCAAAACAAGATCGTTAAGGATTAAAAATCGTAAAATCCGGAGAGAACTATATTTTGTAAGTATTTCAGAAATTTCAAAAATTTGCATTTTTGTAGCTATTTATACAATTTTGTTGTATTTTTTTGGTATTTTTATAGATTTCTTTAAGTTATATGATTTACTCTATTGATTACCAATGTTTGATGATTAAATATTTAAATTCTCAACGATTTTGGGATTTCGTATTTTTGTAGATTTTCAATTTATTTGGAAAAAGGGTGTCAAGATTTCTAAAATTTAATGCTGAAGAGTCAAAATTTCAATACATTTCCAGTATTTTTCAAGATATCTGTGAAAATAAGATCTACGTAGATTTTGAATTTCTTTTCTACTTTTTTTTCGTACTTTTGAAAGTGTGTTAACAATTTTACACAATTATAAAGTATTTTCATAGATTTCTAGTATTTCTATAAATGTGTATAAATTTTTTTCTATATTTTGATGGTTCAGAACTCGATGTTTTCAAGATCGTACGTATTTATTCAGATTTTTCAGATAACAATTTTTTATAGTTTTCTAATGCTTTAAGTTTTTCTTTAGACTTTATGTATGACTCGAAACATTTTCATCAGACATGTCCATGAATTTCTGTCTAAATTTCTGGAATTCAATGAGAAAGTATCAAAATTCAGAACAGTTTGATTTTTCATACTTTTATGGATTTTAAATTTATTTGGAGATGGCTATTAATATTTCTGAAATTCATCACTAAAGAATCACTATTTCTATAAATATCCAGCATTTCTCAAAATATCTAGGAAAAGCAGATTCACGTAGATTCTGAAATTTTTTTCGACTTTTTGTATTTTCGTGCATTTTAAAGTGTTTTTAAAATTTTGTCACATTTGATGTTATATGTTTCTAGTGTTTTTGTCGAATTCATATACGTTTTTTTAAAATTCGTTGGTCTGGAACTCCAAATTTTATAGATAGTTTGTATTTTTCAGATTTTTCAGAAAACAGCTCTTTATAGAATTCTGATTCTTTAATTTTTTCCGAAGAGTTTATTTATAAATCGAAATATTTTCTGTTATTACTACGAATTTATGTCTTAATATTCAACATTTTCGTAAATTCTATTTTCATTTGTATTATTCACTGCGTCAAAACAATTCCTGAAATTTATTTTTTTACATTACCCTGGCGAAAAATAATAATTATCATTCTTCTGAAGCTACGAGATTGCAACAACAAACAAAAAATCATTTGCTGAACCCTTCAAATTTCAGTAAGTACATTTTTCATCATTTACACCTATTTTCTTTTTTTCTCATCCTTACTTTTATTGATTAAGTACGTCATTTCGGAAAACCTTTATTATTGATTTCACGCATTATTTTGTTGTAGTAATTGTATTTTCATCAATTTTTATGTTTATTTTTTAATTCCAAATTAATGAAATTTTTCTCTTATTTCGGGATGGATTTGGACGAAGGGGTAGATTTCTAAGATATTTCCATTGAGAAATTTTTTTTTTCTGATTCTAATCTAATGGAAAACATTTGCCATAAAACACCTTTTCAAAAATCTTCAAAAAGCCCCAATGTCAGGTTTTGTTCAAACCTCCAACGATTTTTCCAGCAATCCAATTTTCCGAGTATTACGTTTTTCATTTCACAGATAACTCTTTAAAAAAAATGTCATGCAAGACTCACGGTGTTTGATGTGAAGACGAGGAATTGGGTCCTGGGGCCAGGCAGCATTTTGCACGACGATTACGGCGAGCGCGGCCCAGATCATCGACCACAGAAGCACGTCCATTCTTGATTGCCGCAGCGGGGGCATTTCCTTCGATCAACGGCGTCGCGAATTCTTCGCCATCACTTTCCCGAGTCCCTCTGAAACCGACAAAATCACTTCCACATCCAATTATCCACTTTCCACATTCTGCATGTCATTATTAAACACAATGATTATTTATTTATTTTTCATTATCATTAGATTAACTATCCTAGAATTTCTCTCCATCACCAGATGAAAACAGTGGATAAAAACAAATCCTCTAAAGACACACGTAACGATCCGAAGAAAAAGTAAAAAAAAAAAGATTGCTTCTCCGTTGTCTGTATTTGCAGAGTTTCGTCAACCTCGGCAACGATCTTGGGGGAACGTGGCAGAATAGGAAGTGAAGAAAGTAAAAAAACAGGAAAAAGGAACGTGCCTTGCAGGAATCTCGAGGTTTCGTTTGCGGGAGACTAATGAAGTATCAGATCCGCAAACGACGTGTATTATGCACGAGGGAGAAAGGGCAAAAATCGAATGAGAGAACGGGCAAGTTTCCATTTTCCCTCGGCGATTTTCAATCTCGCGAACGGGCGAAATTTTCCCCCGGCCCTTGGGAATTGGCTCGCTTCGCGTTACGTGGTCATCCCTATTTGCCCTTCATTTTTACCCGCTCGTTACAATCCAATTGCCGGCATTTCCGATAAAAAAACCCGATGAGCTCCCGCACCTATTTGCATCGAGTTTTGCGCTATTTCATCCCGCAAATCGCTCTCCACTCCATCATTCCCATTTTTGTTTGCCGGCGCCATTTTCCGCGAAACCCTATCGACGCTCGAGGATTTTCGAATCATCGCAAAAAATCCCACGCAACGAATGACTCGTGTTTACGCTTCATTTTCCGAACGCCGAGGATTGCGATCGCTTTTTTACGAGCGGCGGCGAAAAAAAATTTCGCTCCGCGCGAAACTGGAGTAGCAATCTCGGCCAGAGATTGCGAGATTCGATGCGCCCTTTTTTGGCTCTCGCTCGTTTCGCCAGAGGAGTATCGGGCATTTTTCGAATTCACGACGATTGCAACTCAGAAACGTTACGCAAGATTGTCATAATTTAGGGAATTTTTTTTACATTCGTTGTGTTCGAAAAAGGGAGTGACGATAAAAAAAATTTTCAGCATATCTTCTGATTATAGTAACAGTATACATATATTTTATCTACATTTTATATACACTACCGTCCAAAAGTATAAGGACATGATCGAAAAAATATAATTTTTCGGTTTCTAATTGTTTTTTTATTGTTTAACAGCATTTTTTTGATAAATATTGTATAGGAACTAGATAAATTTAAAAATACCGGAAAACATGTGCGCTTGTTTATCAAAATATATTTTTAAAAAAAATGCAATACATATCAAGTAATATGAATAAATTTGTTCATGAAAAAAATTAACTATTTATTTTACAGCGCAAAAATGATGCTACGTCAAAATAAAAATTTTTGATTCCTTCAAAATTACATCATTTAGACTAATTATAATTAGTTAGTTTATTGCAAATTTACGTAAATCATGGCAAAAAAGTCTATTTTATAGTTTATACATATGAGTTTCACTAGGAACAACTACAATTACTATTCTATATACCAATTACTAAAATACGAATATTTTCAGTTACACAATATAATTCGAATAACAATTAATCAAATTTCATAAATAATTTCTTAACAAAAATTCAATAAATAATCAATTTTCACAAACATTGAACAAATAATCAACTTTAACGGAAATTCAATAAATAATCAATTTTAAGGAGAATTCAATAAATAATAATCAATTCTAACAGAAACTTGATAAATAATCAATCTTAACAAAAATTCAATAAATAATCATTTTTAACGAAAATTCGATAAATAATCAATCTAACGGAAATTCAATAAATAATCAATTCTAACAGAAATTCGATAAATAATAATTTCAACGAAAATTCAATAAATAATCAATTCCAGGGAAAATTCAATAAGTAATCAATTTCAACAAAAATCCAATAAATACCTAATCAATTTTAACAAAAATGCAATAAATAATCAATTTTAACGAAAATTCAATTAATAATCAATTTTATAATCAAAAATAATACAACACAATAAGAAAAACAATTAATGAAAGGAAATTTGAATAACTCAAAAATTTTTGAAAAATGTAGTGAAAAGTACCAGTGCAGCATTGTCAATACTTCCAACAAAAATTTTTATTCTACTCTATAATATATTATTTACCATTAACTTATTTTATAAAATATATTATATAAAATATAATAAATAATATTAAATAAATAAAAATTATAATTATATTTATATAATTATATTTTTTATTATTTTATCTTTTTATATTATTTTTTAGTTTTTATATTTATATTTTATATTTTTTTATTAATTATATAAAAATTACAATTATATTTATTATAATTATAATACATAAAAATATATAAACATAATAATAAATAATATATATAATACATTATATTACTATATGCCAATGACTACAATACGAATATTTTGACTATTACAACAATTTGAATAATAATAAATCAAATCTAATAAATAATCAATTAACAAAAATTGAATAAAGCATAAATGTTATGATGAAAAAAATACAAGACCATTTAAAAAATTATTCATGAAATGCAATTTGAATAATTTCAAAAATTTGGAAAAATATATTAAAAAGCACGAAGTAGCATTCTCAATATTTCCAAAAGAAATATTTATTTTTGTGGAAAAACTCTCCCGCAAAATTTGTTTTCAATCCTCTCGATTCTCATTGTGGCTTAATTTTCCACAGTGGAATTGAAAAGCCAAAGTTAACACGCCGCGGGATTTAGCGTCAACGAAGGATTTGTGAATGATAAAAGACGGCGAAAGTCGAGCTTACACGCGGCCATCCGCGGGAAATCTCCGGATGGCTTTTCAAAGGCGATTTCCCGGCGGAAAATTCGAGGTAGCCGGGCGCGATTCGGGCGGGCGAAAATTCAAAATAGATGGAGAGAGAAAGAGATAACGGGGCCTTGAACGTTACTCCCCCGGCCGTGAATGAATATTCAAAGCGACTTTAGTTGGGCCGCGTGCCCGGGATTGAGACAGACGGGAAGAGGAAGTCAACCTCCTGACCTCCTTCCACAGAGCGAGCCCAGAAAATTATACAAATCGCGAACGCTGAATAATTAGTGACGAAAATCGATTGTGAAATGAACGTGCATCTTTCCAAATCTGCGGAGCCGAGGTATTATCATTATACAATCTGGCCCCGAGCAATTGTGCCATGCAAAACATCGCTCCGCAGAAATATGAATCCGGGATTATCGTGCAATATGGAATTGCGAGAGATTTCGAGCTTGCGAGTGTCCATCATTTTCAGTTTGTTTTTCTAATTGCTTCTGCATTGAGATATTTTTTATTTCGCATCATTTGGGAAGAGAAATACGCGAGTTTACAACACTTGAAAGCGTAGGAAAAAAAATGTCTGGAAGAGTGTTTTGGGTTCAATTCATCTCAATGATTCTATTGAAAAGCTATTTAAATATGAAAAATATTTTGAACACTTCGATTTCCAGCGTATCGTGGGATATGTAATTACGAGAGATTTTCGAGCTTGCGAGTATCCATCATTTTCAATTTTTTTCTAATTGGTTCTGCATTGAGATACGTTATTTTTTATTTTGCATAATTGGGAAGAGAAATACTCGAGTTCGTAACACTTGAAAGCGTACGCTGAATAAATGATTGGGATGAAATTTATGTCAATGATTTGGATTTCATTAGAAATCTATTGAAGTATTAAACATATTTTTAACGCTTTGATTTCCGGAGCATCGAATTTAACAAAACTATATAGAAATTCACAATATCAGAAAAGCCTTCAAAGTGTATAAATAATGAAGAAATATGAAACATATTAAAAGTATTAGAAAAAGGAAAATTCGAGTTCTATTATATTGAAAACGTATATATCAGAAATGTTTGACTATAGACTCTAAAATTTATATAACTTTTCAACTCCAAGATTCGTAGAATTAAAAATCTTATTACGGAAAGCAGATTATCAAAGATAAAAAATTAATTTATTCGTAAAAGGAATATGTTTTTAGGATTCTTAGAAATAGATAAAATTTTCGTATTTTATATTATTAAGACAATTTTTTGTTTCTTTGGCTTTTTATAGATTTTTTGTATTTTTATGATTCACTTTACTGATTTCTGAAATTCGATGCTCAAGTATTTTAAATTCAAAACAATTTTGAATTTTTATAATTTTCATAGATTTTTATAGATAAGAATTTTTTTAATTTTTTTTTTATTTTAGTAATAATCATTTATTATATTTTTAATTTATATATATTATATTTTATTTTATTATATTTATATTTTCATAGTATTTATAGTATTTATATTTTTTTATTTTATTTCTTAGATATGTTCATATAATTTCTTATTTATTTCATATGTTTATTATAAATTTTTATTCTATGTTTTATTGATATCTACAGATTTTTATAGATTTTTCATTTGCAGATGGATATATAGATTTCTAGAATATAATGCTCTAGTTTTCTAATTTTAATCAACTTACTGAACTTTTTAAGACATCTGAAAAATAAGATGTTTGTAGATTTTTAAAATCACAAGAGTTTTTTCTGATTTCGTATTTTTTAGAGTTTTTTCAAGATTATGTAGTTTTTTATGGTATATTCTTACATATTATTCTTGTGTTTCTAAAGAATTTTATACACTTTTTTTTTTAGAATTTGATGGTCAAGAATTCCTAATTTTATAAATGGTACGTATTTTTTCAGATTTTTCAGAAAACAGTTCTTCATTTAGATCTAAAACTGTAAGTATTTCTTCAGAGTTATTCATAATTTGAAATACTTCTCAGTATTTTCATTAATTTTTTCTCAAATTACTAGCATTCGATGCTCCAGAGTTAAAAGTTTCTTAGATTTTAAATTTTTATAATTTTCATAGATTTTTAAACATTAGACTTTTTTATTTTAGTTATAATTATTTATTATATTTTATTTTATATTTATTATATATTTATTACTTTATTGATTGGATTTGCTTATATAATTTATTATTTATTTCATATAATTATTATAGATAATTATTTCATATTTTATTGATTTTTACAGATTTTTATAGATTTTTCATTTTCAGACTGCTATATAGATTTCTATAATCTAATGCTTTAGTTTTCTAATTTTAATGAATTTACAGTATTTTTTTAAATATCTGGGAAAATTTGATCTTCGTAGATTTTAAATATCTCATGATTTTTTTATATTTTCGTATATTTTGGAGTTTTTCCAAAATTATGAAGTTTTTCATAGTATTCTCACATATTTTTCTAGTGTTTCTAAAGATTTTTATCTACGTTTTTTTAGAATTTGGTGGTCTGGAATTCAGAATTATAAAAATCGTACGTATTTTTTCAGATTTTTCATAAATCAGTTCTTCATAGAATTCTTAAATTTTTGTATTTCTTCGGAGTTTTTTCATAATTTGAAATACTTTTCGGTATTTCTAATTATTTTGCTCCAAATCAATGAAATTCGATGATCCAAACTTAAAAGTGACTCAAATTTTTGACAATTATGAAAATAAATTTTTTTCAAATTTTTAGTTGATTCGAACAATATCTTAACTTTTTACGTTATCCTAACGAAAAAATGTATAATTATAATTCTTCTGAAGCCAAGATTGCTGTTATTTTTGAGTTCATAAAAAAATTAAGAATCCTGAATTCTATTCAAGTTTTGGGAATCGCAGAAAACCATTTATTACGACGTATAGATTTCAGTTAGTACATTTTTAATCATATTGACATAGTTTCTTTTTTTTTTTAATAACTCCGTTTTTCAAAATCATTATTACTAAGTCAACGTTTAATTTAGTTATTGTTTGTATTTTCATTGATTTTTTCAATTTTTTTCATTTGAACATAAAATAATAGTTAATTTTACTCCAATTTAAGTGAAACTGAAAAATCAACCTTTGAAACTCATGGGTTACTGATTTATCCAGAAAAATATTCGAAATCGATTATCCTGAAAAATTCGAATATTATTTCCCCGTTATTAAATTATTTCTCAAGTTTTATATAATACTTGATATTTCACTTTCATTCAACTTGATAAAAGAACTTGCATGAAATTAATGAAAACAATTATAACAAAGGAAGCAACGGACGACATCACCACAAATTTCATTACTTTCAATTACGAGACGTGAAAAAAGTTGCACATTATCTGTGGACAATGTGCTTTTGTAAAAGCATTACAATATTTGCAGCCAGTGTGCTTTCCTTTATATCGTATCACAGTGTAGCCCAGAGCTACTCGTTTACATAAATGGACGTGTGCTCCATCATTTATTATTATACCTCACTATTATTTCGTGAATTTATTGTTCTTTCATGGAAATATCAATCATACTGCAATGAATCATCAGGTTTTACGAAATATCATATAGTGAGATTTGTAATATAGACGAAATAGTTTAATATGTTAGATCACGAAAAGTTATTGTTAATAAACTTGTTATTAAATTAGTTTTTTGAAATATGACAGTAGTGGTTTCATATTTTTGCTGATAACGTTTCTTTTATTCAAAAATTGAATATTTAGGAATTAATCATTGAAAAATAATTACAATATGTAATAGGTCGATAAAAGTCTATTAAATTCATAATTTTGTGATTTTTGGTGCTGTGACTTTTCAACTTTAAAGCATTTTTATTACTTTTATTTGTTGTGGCTTTTTGTGATGGTATGGTTTATTGTAATTTTGTGACTTTATGTGACTTTTCGATTTTGTGAAGTTTCATGATATTTTGTGACCTATCAATAATGAATGATCTTTAGGAGCCAATCTCGTGATGGTAAATAAACAATATTCCCATTCGTACTCAAGCTTTCGGCTTTAATTAAGCCTTTTTCAGGAACTGACAATTTAATAAAAAATTTTTTCATACAATAAACACTTTCAAGCAAAACATAAAAAACACCAATCACTTACATAACGAGTCACTCCATTAAACAATAGCTTAATGAGTTCAGTTGATATCTTTGAATACATCTTTACAGACTTTGTCGAAGTTCTTTAACATAATATCCGTTGAACTTGAAGAAACCGACTGTACGACGTACAATCAGGCAATGAAATCAAAATCCTAGAAAGCTGAAGTACAAAAAATATGAATTTATTAGGGCACAACGTACAGACATTCACATTTACGTACTATAATAAACACTGCGAAATACGAAACAATGACAAAATGCAGACGCAAAAATAACAATAAAAACGGTCAGACGAGACGCGCCCCAAGTTTCAAAGTGAAAATCTCGCACAGAGTGCCTAGTTGCACTTGGGTTAAAGCTGCAGAAGAGGTTTAAACAGGATGGGGACATTGAGCAAACTGCAATTCCAGGGCAGGACAAACCCGAAAGCTCTGAAAAGACACTCGCAAATCCAGGGGAGGCGGCGCGTAATCTGCAGGTCCGTGAAAATGCACAAAGAGAATCGCGGGAAAGGGCAAAAGTGACGCTTGCAAAAGACGACGCGACGTAACTTTGACGCGGGCCTAATTAGCCATGCTCTAGCTCCCAAAACTGACTAACTGAACTACCGATTGTGTTGCTCAACGAGCCGTGGATCAAAGGAAAAAGCGACGCACACGCGTCTTCTTCGACTTGTGTGCAAATGGAGACAATTCGCAACTCGCGCGCTCCTCCAATTAATTAATTTAAATCCCCGGCAATTGTTGAGTGCGCCCATTACTTTCCCGCGTCTTCAGCGCGAGGGATTTCGACACTCGCAAAGTACGAGCTCGCGTAGATTGACGGTTCACTGGGAAATTCGTCAAGTGTTCCGCCGCCTCGTGCGAAATGTCAAGGATTTTTCTTTGTTTAACATTTCATGAAACACGAAAAATTCAATAAGTACTCTCAACCTCAAACAACAATTTTACCTTACATGCATTTTTCAAAGACAATTTTCAATATCTCCGGAAAAGCTTGAATAACGATGAAGGATTTGGTTGATGAAAAGCTAAGATGCGTGCGTGCCCAAGAATAAAAGCGGAGGATGATAATTCGATTTTGCGAGGGCTCGACTTATCGCGATGGTGGCGTTTTACGTGAATTGCCGCGGACGCGCGATACAAGTCAATGATAAAGCGGGCCGTCGTCGGTCTATTTGAGAAATGGAGATGCGAATCATCGAGCGGAAACGCACTCGAAATTCGCGATCAATACTGGCCCGGAGCCCATCGCATCCAAATGCATTAGAGCTCGGTCTGCTTCAAGTCGCTTCCGAAATTAGTGCATATTCACGCCACCGCTTCATTTCGTAATTAATTGCTTCGTTTTATCGAGCTCTCGTTATGATCGACAGCTAATGTGAAATAGATGTCGTCAATTCAGCTGAAAAGTTGAGAAATCACACTCTTTTGCGCACACGTTCATGGTTTCATCACACTGTATGAGCTTTGTGAGGTTACTTTTCGTATGTATACACTGAATTTTCTATGTAATTATTATTGTCGTGATTTAAGCATGCCATCAAACACGTTGTTTGACTTGATCGTAAAAAAACTGGTCAAATCGTCATGCGAAACAGGACAAGAAGAAAAAGGCAGCATATTTCACATAAAATGCCCGACGGTCGTGGCATTATTATCAACGTGAAAAAGCCCGGTTGCATAGAAAACGTCGCTTATTGTCGTGGAGGTAAATGAATAAAGCCAGGACAGAGCTTTGATAAGCGCGGACAACGATAAAAACTATTAGCCCGGGAAAACGGGCTTGGAAAATGGAAACTGCGGAGGGTAAACGAGACGTGTGAACGAGCATTTGAAAGAAATCGCATTTCGAGGTTACATGCGCTTCGTTCGATGTTTTTGCAGCTAAATCTACAGCAATGAAGATTCGCTGCGATGAGAGAAAAACCAAGGAAACAATGGCATGGAACTTTTCGCGGTTTTTAACTTGTTTTTATAATGTACTCGTGCAATGGGAACAAAAAATAGTAGTTTTAACTTGATACAGAAGAAATTCTGAAAATGATCATTAAAAATAATGAATAATAAGGTTTCGTTTGTCTATGGTTGGATTTAAATTGAAAAATTCAACTTGATTGATTTACATAGCAAATCTATATAGACTGCAGGATCGCAAGATGGACGAGTTATGACTCTTACTTCCGGCAAAACGAATTAAAGCAAGAGAAAAGCATAGCCAGCTCGTGGCTTTTACGTGCGAAAATACTGTTCCCGTTCAATGCTTCGAGCGGAAAATCGAGTTAACCGTCGCCTCTGGAAAACTCTCTCTCGTTTATTCAACAAAGTGTCGGCCTGCTCTTTCTTGTCGCGTGTTTCTTTAGCAAAAGCAAGGGCTTTTCTTCCTTCATGTCGAAATGAACTTACAAACGTCGAAATTGAAGGATTCGCGAAACGGAAAATAAGATAATGCGCAAAACTTTGCGATTGAGGAATATTTTGATTCGGAGTGATGGAAATCGAAATGGGGTGAACCTTATGCTTTAACAACAAATGAAGGAATAAAAAAAATGCAATAATTCTGATCTGATCAAATTTTGAAATTTCAACCATTTTCGCCTTTCACCCCCCCCCCCCTTCGACAACTATTTTCTCCGATGAAATAAAATTAAAGTTTACTGAATTGACGAATTATATGAATTTCGAGTCTTCCATATGAATTTACAAAAATTAGAAGAGAGAAAAAATATAAAAGAGTTGTAAATATGTTAAAATTCGACAAATATAGTCATTTAGATGTTTTGTAAGATTTGGTAATTTCAAAATGTGCGTTATTTGAAACATTTAAGCAAATTTTGTTATTCCATTATAATTTCATTAATTTTTTCTACTCTAGGAACCCTGTGAATTATAATAATAATGAAATTTTCAAGAAGACTGACATTCTAAAAATTAACTAAATTTTGTAAAATTCAAATGTTCAAGCAATTTAAAAAATTGTGGAAATCCGATTGATAAGGAAAATTCTAACAGTCAAACACTTAAAAATTTCAAGCATTACAAGAATTTCAATATTGTAACAATTTACTGATTTTAATGAATATCTTTCATTTTTTTCAATGAATACTCAAAATTCAGAAATTTCGTCATATGACGGATATTTTTCAAACGAAAGGACTTTCTAAAAATTCATAAATTATTAATAAATCTGAAATGCTTGGAGTTGAAAAATTTTAAGATATCTGAAAATTTCAAGCGTTCTGAAAATTTCAGACAAAAATAGTTGGCAAAATTTATTGATGAGCTACATTAAAATTTAAAAATTACGAGAATAAAGATGTTTTGACAATTTAAGCAATTTTTCCTCGTAAATTTTAGTTCTTAAGAACGTTTTAAAAAGTTTTGTTATTCCATCATAGTTTCATAAATTTTTCCCAGTCTAAGAACTCTGTGAATGTTTATAATTTTGAAATTTTCAAAAAGGCCGTCACTCTGTAAATTCACTTAAGGGGAGGGAGGGAGGGTAAGGGATAACTTAAAACAAAAAACACTTTTATCGCTGATTTTTCACGGAGATACAGCTCAAGCAAATTGCAAATTTATTCAAACTTTCATTAAATTATAAAGCATCATCTAGAGAATATTTTGTTAAATTTTTGTAATTAAATATTGAAAAATAAGCCGGTGACAGAGCGTTTCCCAAACCGTCTTT